>VWZS01002820.1:311195-535581 GCA_013397075.1 Rhabdornis inornatus
GTCACGTGGGCGCTGGCGGCGGCGCCTCCCCCGCGGGCGGAAGTGGCCGTCAGGGGCCGTGAGGGGCCCGGGCCGTCCTGGGGCCCCCCGAGCTTTGCGGGGACCCCCGAGCCCCTCAGAGCCCCCGGGACTGCCGCCCGCTTGCCTCTCCTCCTTCCTCAGCCAAACTGGGCGGGAAGAAGGCAAGGGGAAGAACGGGCTCGGTGCAGCCCCGCGGGGAAAGGGAACGGGGGGGTCAGCCCAGCGTCTTGAGGGCGCTCGTCGTCCTCCCCTCACGGCTGCCGAGGTTGGCGTGGAGCGGAGAAGCCGCGGTTAGCGAGCGCCTGTCGCCTCCTGCAGCCACCGGGGCACGGAGGGAAGGGGGGTTTGGGCCACCTGCTGCCTTCGGAATCGCAGAATCATAAAGGTTGGCAAAGCCTTCCAAGATCATCGAGTCCAAGCTGTGCCCGATGCCCACCTTGTCCCCAGCCCAGAGCACTGAGTGCCACGTCCAGCCTTTCCTTGGACACTTCCAAGGATGGGCACTCCAAACCTCCCTGGGCAGCCCCTGCCAAGGCCTGAGCATCCTTTCCATGGAGAAATTCCTCCTGCTGTCCTCGGGGTAGCCATGCTCCGGGACATGAGTCTCCCCAGGTCGGGCCCCGTCTGGCCCAGCAGCCCGTGGTATTTCCATGGAGCTTTCTGTCCCACTCCATTTTCCTTCCCACACTGATCACAATTATCTTGACAGGGAGAAAGCCCCATCTATAAGTCTCGAAATCAGTCTTTATAACTCTTTAAAACGTTAGGGAATAAACCCCATTGTACAAGGCTCTTCACACTCTAAACTGAGAACTGTAACTTTTTGGGAATTAGCAGCGTTAATGTTTTGCAGGAAAACAACCTTTTAGGGCTCAAAATAATGTGGAACATCAGGTGGAGGGATTTCCCAGGCTGCTGCAGCCTCCACCCTTTGCAAATGCTCTATTATATAATTCCTTTCAGAAACATATCAAGTTGCATCTTTAGATGTTTTGCCACCACTATTCCCACTGTGAAGCTGTTCCCAGAACCTTCTCCTGGTTTTCAGGCTAAATATATTTGGGACTGGTCTGCATCCATTTATCCTTGTGCCAACACTGGCCCCAAAGAGCACTTCGTGCTCTCCCAGGCACAGAAGTCCCTCTCAGCCCCCTTGATTTCCACACTGCCCCTGTCCTCCAGCTGCACACACAAAAGTGATAAAATTGTGGCTGCCCCTGGATCCCTGGAAGTGTCCAAGGCCAGATTGGAGCAAGCTGGGATATAGTGGAAGGTGTCCCTGCCCATGGCACATGGTGGAATGAGCTGGGTGTTGGTTCCCAGCCATCTCAACTCATTCTACTTGTGTTCCCACCTTCTGGATCTATCTTTAGGTGGGAAGCATTCTCCATGATCCATGGCATGCCAAGGGCTTGGGGACAGAATTGCCACAAACCCCTTTCCCCCCCAGTATAACCCCATGACTCCCAGTACATTTCTTTTCTAGACAGTCCATTTCACTGTAGCTATGAATGGAAACGTGAACTCTGGGAAGGAGGTTGGTCACAATCCTGATCACAATCCCTCAATATTTGGACTAACTGGAGCCCAATCCAATCCACACCTTCTGCATCGCCATGACCCTGGCTGGGTTGTGAAGAACTGCACTTCCCCACAGCTTTTAAAAGTATTTTTTGATGGGATTTTTTTCAGAGGTTGCCACCACAGCAGCAACAAAACGTCAGTTTCGAGCTGCTTTTCTTCATGTGTGTGTGTGTTTGCATTTCTCCTTAATTGCAGCAGAACAGATGTCACTTTTTTTTTTCAGGAGTGGGAAGAAAGCCAGAAGGGCCCTAAATATTTTCCTGCAGGAATGAACAAACACAATGGTCCACGTGAACTGAAAAACAAAAACCTCTAGAAGATTATAATCTTTTTTACCATCAAAACCTGCAGGAGCAGCATGAAAGGGAGAACTTGCCTGGTCAAACCGAAATCATTTCTTCTGTGAAGAAATTCCTGCTGTTGTCCCACCTGAACCTCCCCTGGCACAGCCTGAGGCCATTTCTTCTCGTCCTGTTGCTGGAAAACCTTGGCTTGAGAGCAGAAGGGCTGAAGAGAAATTGCCAAAACACTGGGTTAATTATGGCTGTTCGAGAGATCTTGTCATTTTTACCTTTTTCCTGGACATTCTTCTTTGACTGTGTATATGTTGTAAATATGTTAGATATGTTTTATATCGGTTATGTGTACATATGTAATATAAATTACGTGTCTATCTACATAAAAAGTGTGTGTATATATGCATCTTTTGTGTATTATATGTATTATTTTGTATTGATGTTTATATTACATGCGTAATTTTATATTTCTCTTATCATGTTGTACATGTTATGTTCTATGCATTCCATGTGCTAGTGGGGAGCTCCCGCTGTCATTACACGTTGTAACCGGCAGCCGTGGCCCCGGGAGGTGCCGGTGGAGCCGCGCTGAACGCTCCGTTCCGCTGACTCTGGTTCCGGCCGATCCCGGCTCATCCCGGCCCTTCCCAGCCTGGAGCTGCCCCTTGCCGGTGGGCGGAACCTTCGCGCGGGGCGCCGCCGGCCGGAACCTTTGGGCGCAGCAGCGAGCGCCGCACGGACGGAGGAAGCGCCGGACGCGTCGCCGCTGCCGGGCCCTCCGTGCTGCCGCCGGCTTTTGCTCTGCTTCTTCCTCCCGCTCTTTCTCCTCCTCTCCTTCCTCCTCCTCCTGCTGCTCGTCCCGCCCCGTGTCCCGGAGAGCCACCGCACCGTGAGTGAACCGGCGGGACAGCGGCGGAGCGGCCCCGCCGCACCGCACCTGCCGGGCGGCGGGAAGGTCACGGGCGGCGCGGCCCGGCCCTGCCCGGGGCAGCCGTGACGGGAGCTGCCCGGCTCCGGGGGGGATCCCCACTCTGAGGCGGGCCCTGGGGGGCTCCCCGGGCCCGGGGCAGGCCAGAGTTTCCTGGCAGTGCCTCAATTTGTCCTCGGAGCGAACAGAAACCGGCGCCGCTGCCGCTTTTGGTTTCCCTTTTGCGTCTGTACGGGGAGAGCGGAGCCGCAGCGGGCCCAGAGTGAAGAGTCCTCGCCTCAGGGAAAAGAAACGCTGAGTTCCTACAGGTTTTAGCGTTTGTGTGTTATTAGGACTTTGCTCAGCGAGGTTATGCTTCAATTTCTCTCGTGTTCAAGCTTTTCCTTTCGGTTGGCGCGCAGGGTGTGGGTTGCATAAGAAGGAGGTTTCTGCACGGGGTTTTTGGGGAGGTTTTCTCCTTGTCCAGTGACTAGAGAGCCCTTACATTTTAATAAGTCAGGCTGACGAGGACATGCAGAATTCTCCAGGCCCGGAGTAGTTCCTTAGATCCTTTAGCAGGCATCTAGGAATAATTTGGCTGTGGGTGCTCCAGCATTGCCCTGGGGAGGGGGATCCAGGAATAATTTGGCTGTGGGTGCTCCAGCATTGCCCTGGGAAGGGGGATCCTGGGTTAATTTGGCTGTGGGTGCTGCATGGTTGCCCTGGCTCCTAGCTTGGTCTGGAGAGTAGCCAGGGAGTGTCAGGAGCTGCCAAAGGAATTGCTGCTAGTTGTGCCCTTGCAGCAGGAAAATGGGGCAGTGCCCAAGGAGTCGTTTGGGGATTCTCAAGCAGATCCTCCCCAGCAGCTGAGGAGGAAGTGGACCCTGATTTTACAAGTAATTTTTCGAGTCTTTAGCAAAATTCTTTCCTCTGTGCCTTTTGTTCCCAAGATTGAGGGTGCTGTGCTCTCTGGGCTTGGCTCATACAGCAGTCAGGCTTTTCCCTGGATAGCTGTGTGCCACATCCAGCATTTTCAGGTTTCCAGGGATATTAATAACTCCCCATACATCCTGCCAGGTGCAGGCTCCAGCTCTTAACCTCGTTTTAATCAAATGCGAGTCACTGATTGCTCCTTAATGTGGCAGCCGGGTGCCTTTCCTGTAAACTTCCTCTTAGGGAAAAGACCTCTCTGGTTAAATAATGGAGTTCCCTGGCTCCAGGATTCAGCATTCAGGGTCAATAGCAGGCCCAAAATGTCAGTCTCGATGGGAATGTCAACTTTGTGCCCACTGTGAGCACAGAATCCCGGGATGGTTTGGGTTGGAAGGCGCCTTAGATTTCACCCTGCTGCCAGGGCAGGGACACCTTCTACTATCCCAGCTTGCTCCAGTCTGGACTTGGACACTTCCAGGGATCCAGAAGCAGCCACAGCTTCTCTGGACACCTGTGCCAGGGCCTCTCCACCCTCACAGGGAACAATTTCTTCCCAATATCTCATTTATCCCTGCCCTCTGGCAGTGGGAAGCCATTCCTCTTGTCCCGGCACTCCATGCACTTGTCCAAAGTCCCTGCAAAACAGCTTTTATCAAACAGCATTTAAACACGAGGCTGGTGCTTTTTTCAGCTCTGATTTTCCTTTCTGTCCCTCCCTGTGCTTCCCTTTTCCCCCTCAGAGCTGGGAAGGAGGATGGTGCACGCCGAGGCGTTCTCGCGGCCCCTGAGCAGGAATGAGGTGGTGGGGCTGATCTTCCGCCTGACCATCTTTGGGGCTGTCACCTATTTCACCATCAAGTGGATGGTGGATGCCATTGACCCCACCAGGAAGCAGAAAGTGGAAGCTCAGAAGCAGGTAGGATTCCATTCTGCAGTGTTTCCCTGGGATATTGAGGAATGTGCTGGTGGGAAGCTGAAGTTTTTTAGTCAGTCTCAGGGTTTAGGCTGTTGGTCTATTCATGGCTTGTGTTTTATAACAAATTACACTAAATAACAAATGACAGTTTTATGAGAAATTACAGTTTTTAGCTTGAAGTGGTGGCAAAACTGCTGGTATGGAGGCTGCTGTTGGCTCTGATTTTCAGCAAGTCTGTGGGTCTGGTGCCTTCTCTGCTTCTGGCAGCCTTGCTGATCAGCAGTGGCCTTAAATCATCAGTCTCTTGGTTGCTTTTGAAAACCTTGAGCAGAGATAACTCAGTTCTTAATTTAAAAGAGAACTTGAAAGCTCTGCATTTCTGGCAACTTACTGGCAGAGACCTCCACAAGCAGTCAAAATGCCTTGGAAAGGGGAGGGAAAAAATGAAAAACCTCGTTCCTTATCTTGAACTGGAACAATTTGTGCTCTGGAAAAGTTTAGGGGCCCTTCAGAACCAAAAGTTAAAGGTTTGCTTTGGAAATGTGGCAGCTTTTTTTTGTTTGGTTTCTGACTGACAAGAATTTCACGGGTTTTGAGCAACCTAAATCTGTGTTGGGTGGTTTTCTTTCTGTAATGAGCTTTTTAGTTGAAAACCAGCTTTCCCAATGGGTTCAGTGCCAGCTGTTATCTAAGAGGTTGCACTGTCCCAAAACCTTGTTGGGCTCGTTGCAAGTTTGAGTAGAAAGAGAAATTGACTTGTGCAAGTGTGTTGACACAATGAGTTTTCCTTGTAAATTAGGGAAAACCCACTGAACATGTATCAGAAATTGACTGGCTTCTGGGAATTTAAAAATACATTAATCTCTCCTTGACTCATGTGAAAATACACAAATCTCTCCAAGTGCTGTGGAGGCTTGAGGGGTACACTCTGTGCATTAAGGTTTGTTCTGGTTCTTTCTTAGGTCATAACAGAGGAGTTCTGGGTTTGGTACATGTCAAGGCCCCAGCATTTGTTTGATGGGAACTGAGACATATGACTTGGTTTCACTCAAGTGACAACAAAGTCATTAGGAAACAGCAGAACCTTCTGCTTAAAACAAGATTTCACCTCTTTGGGAGAAGCTTTTCAAACCACAAACAGCAGTTCTTTTAAAAAGGTGCTTTTTCAGTGAAGCATTCAGTTTCTTTCCCTTGATTTTCTTGGTGTTTGGTTTCCCCCAGGCTGAAAAGCTGATGAAGCAAATAGGAGTGAAGAATGTCAAGCTGACCGAGTATGAGATGAGCATTGCTGCCCACCTGGTGGACCCACTCAGCATGCATGTGAGCAACTTCCCTGCTCCTCAGACCTGCAAAATTCCTCTTTGTCTCTGGGTTACATTATTTGCTCCTCTGTAGAAATACCCAGGAAATATTCCTGTGATCTAAAACTAAAACTGCATCATTGAGAGCAGAGGGTTTCTTTTTTTATTTTCAAGGCATTCCTTTGAAGCTGGTAAGTGCTTTTCCTTGGTAGAATCGATGCTGATCATTCCCAACACTGTTTTTTTGCCTTGCAGGTCACCTGGAGTGATATTGCAGGCTTAGATGATGTCATCACAGATTTGAAAGACACTGTCATTTTGCCCATCAAGAAGAAATATTTGTTTGAGAATTCCAGGCTCTTACAGCCCCCAAAAGGTAGGAAGGGAATGTGATGGATTTATACCTTGGTATTTAAAATATAAAGGTGCAGTTTCTCAGAAAGGGAAGAGGAAGTGGTTTGTTAGGTCAAAGTGCAAACATTAGGACTGATGCCAGGAAAAACCCTCAGATTTTCCCTCTTCTCCTGCTTTGGTGAAGAACTTTCATCTTAATAATGAAGCAATAGCTGGATTGTGGTTGTGGTGGTCCATTTTTGTGCACTAATCACAGAATCATGAAATGATTTGGCTTGGGCTTAAAGCCCATCCCCTGCCATGGACAGGGACACCTTCCACTTTCCCAGGCTGCTCCAAGCCCTGTCCAACCTGGCCTTGGACACTTTGAGGGATCCAGGAGCAGCCACAGCTTCTCTGGCCTCCCCACCCTCCTAGGGAGTAATTCCTTCCCAGTATCCCTTCCAAACCTCCTCTCTCTCAGCATGAAGCCATTTCCCCTCGTCCCATCACTCCAGGCTTATAATCCATGTATCCTGCATTTTTAACTGTCTAAATTGTCATTTTTATTGTCTTTACACCCTGTGTTGTCCTTTGGCAGAGCTGAGCTCTAACTCTGCTCTACAACTTTGACACTCCTAGAAATTCCCATCATTCAGCAAGACAGACATCCCGTTTTTCCTCTGGAGATCCCTTGATTCTCTCTGGAGTTGGATTACACAGTGTTAAGGCAGGTGGCAGATTCATTTTCCACAGTAAAACAGAAGTTGGACTCTGCTAAATCCCTACAGCCATCCTTGTTGTATGTTACTAAAAAAAGAATAGAAGAAAAAAAGCAGAATTTAAACCTAAAATGTTGGACAAAACCCCCAAGTTTACTGCTTTGTTCCCTGGAATATTGATTTCTGGAGCTCTTAATTACTGCCTGGATCCGTGACCACCTCAGTCCTGTGTCCCAAGGGATGGAAAATGCAGCGCTTTGGTAGCTGGTTTACTTTTTCCAGCTATTTTCTGTGTAAGTCAGAAACTGAAGCTGTCTGGAAAATTACATGAATGCCATGATCTAATAAGCTGAAGGAAAAAGTGATTTTTTTATTTATCTTCTTCCAGCTCAGGCTGCTCCCCAGTTTTACGAGTGGCTTGTGCTGGGAGTTAATAGGAAGTCACTGCTCTGGAGTAATGATGTTTGTGGGCATCACTCACAGAAACAGAGAAGAAACTTTAATAATTCCCTGTGTTTTGAGCTCTTTTGACTAAGTGTTGCTCTTGGAATTGTTTTCTTTATAACTGTGCTAGAAAAACACTCCTGTGAATTCTTGCACTGTGACAAGTTTAAAAATAATATAAGATGTCATATTTAATTGTGGGTAATTTGTTTAAAATGTCTGTGGATCTGTTGTATGGTGAAATTTTCCTTTCCTCACTCCTCTGTGCTAAGTTTTATTAGCAGGACTGAAAGGAGCTCTAAACAAGGCCTGTGAGGTGCTGACAGGACATAAACAGGGGTTAATTTTATGTAACCTTTGTAGTCCTGGGAATGGAATAAAGTGGAATCATGGAGTGGTTTAGGTTGGAAGGGACCTTAAAGATGATGTTCCACCCCCTGCCACGGGCAGGGACAATAAACCAGTCATCTTTCAAATGTCTTCTCTCAGCTTCACCATTCCTGTCTTTGGCTATTCTGAGCTGTAATTTAATAGGAATTATCTGAAGACCTCTGGTTTGATGCAACAGTGTTTTCTTGGTTTGGTTTCTTACCTTTTAAGACCTGGATCAAACTCGAGCCTAGACACCCCCAGGCCTTTCCTAACAAAGCATTAACACTGTGGATTTTCCAGGAGTCCTTCTCTATGGCCCCCCTGGATGTGGGAAAACTCTGATTGCCAAAGCTACGGCCAAGGAAGCCGGGTGTAGGTTCATCAACCTCCAGCCCTCCACGCTGACGGATAAATGGTATGGAGAATCCCAAAAACTGGCTGCTGCTGTCTTCTCCCTGGCTGTAAAGCTCCAGCCATCCATCATTTTTATTGATGAAATAGGTAAAAATCTCTTTTTTTTTTTTTTTTTATCAGTAGCTATAACAGAGTGACACTGAGCTGTAGGTTCAGTGATGTATGGATCTGCTGTCATCTTTTCTTTAAAAAAGTGAAGGCTCTGTAAGAGAAATAGAATTCTAAAGGAGTGGTGGCACATTAGAAAAAATAATGTGTTTTTTCCTGGTGGTAGAGGAGGAGTTCGCAAGTAAAACGAGTTTTTACTTATTTTTGGTTCACAAGGAAACCCAGCAAAAAATACACTTCAGTGCTTTTGCTGTCAGGGCACATACTGGGAAGTAAAATATGGTTTTAGGAGAGCTCTGGAATACTTGTTTCGTGAGGCTGAAGAATAGGAGGGGAGGCTGCTTTCCGTGAATTCAGGAAGGTGAAAATTTGGTGCACAAGTTGTGGGGCAGTCTCCTGTGATGGGTGCATGCTTGTGTAGTGCCCTTTGAAAGGGGGGCTTAGGAATGGGGGCAAGTCCACTTTGCTGCTTGCACCCTTAGCAGCACCTGTTTGCTGACACTGGGGGTGAGAAATGCCTTTCTGAGATAAGAGAACAGCCCAGGTGAGCATTCCCGTGAGGAGTTGGGTTGGCAGTGACCCCTCCCCTCCTTTGGCACAGATTCCTTCCTGCGGAACCGATCGAGCACCGACCACGAGGCCACAGCCATGATGAAAGCCCAGTTCATGAGTCTGTGGGATGGGCTGGACACCGACTACAACTGCCAGGTGAGTCCTCAGGCTGCTGGGAGGCAGGCTGGGATTCCCTCCCCTGGGATATTGGGTGTGGAGCTGCTTGGAAGCAGGGGCAGAGCACATGGAGCAGGGCTTGCCAAAGGGCTCTTTACCTGTCAGTGATTCCCAGCACTTTATGGGAATGGGGGGAGTTGTAGCCATAGATCGTTGTTCTTCCTGAGAAGATTGACTTTGTGCTTATTTTGCTTTTAATCAAGAAGTGGCCTTTTCAGATGGGATGGGCATTAAGGTCCCTCCCATCTCAAACCATCCTAGGATTCTAAATGGCTTGAATGTAGCAGAAAGCCTGCATGCCACCGTTCTGAACTGTCATCTGGGATGATCTTCTTAAAACCCTTAAACAGGATATTTATTCTCTAAGTTGAAAATTTTCAGCCTTTTTAATGTGTATTTTTCCATAAATGGATTTCCTCCTCTCCCAAGCTTGTGCTAAAAATGCTTTTCAGCTGATTTTTCCCAAAATGAGTAAAAAACATTGATATATATATGTGTACTGGGGAGGGTTAAAGCTTCGCATTAAAAAAAAAAGCCAGTGGTATGAACCCTTCACTGGAAACTGGTATTCTCTTCCAAGCACCGTTTTTTTTCCCCAATACACTGACAGTTGCTTGGAGCAAATGAAATTATTCATTCCATGCAGTGAGACAATTTGAGGTCTCTCAAGTTCAGCAGTGCTTGCCTTTTGTAAGACAAACAAGAATCCCAAATGCTTGGAGGAAACTGTAAGGAAATGTTGAGGTAGATGTGTTGATTCCATCTGGAAGCCACGCTCAGCTGTGAGCTAAACCTGCTGAGGATGGATCTGGAGTGTGGCAGGAACTCGGGGCAGGTAAAGAATGTGCCTTTTGGGTGAAAATAATGCCCAGACAAGTGTGGATCATCCCCGAGCCAGCAGTCCCAGTGCCTCTAGGTGGCAGGGTGACTCTGCCGGGCCACCAGCCCCGCTGGCCTGCCTTCCTGGAGCTGCTGGGCCTGGCCCAAAGGCAGGAGCAGGGCAGGAAACCCTCTGGAGCCCAGATTAATCACCCTGCCATTTTTCACTCTCCTGGCTGGGTGTTTACCATGTACACAGCTTAGAATAAGAAGTGGGGAAACAAGGCTGCTGTGAATGGGGAGTAAATTTGTTCTGGAATTAAGAGCTGGAGTGCTGCAGGGGGGTAAACATTGTCCTGGTGTTGGTCTTGGCTTGGACACCTTTAGCCTACTGCTGACCTGTAGGTCATGGAATGCTCTTTTTGAATGTTTAAAAAAATAAAGAGATTTTTTGGGCCTTTACATTTTGCTAGGTGAACCCATTGCCATGGTGGTCTCCTGGAAGGTGTTCCTGCCTGTGGAGGGCTTGCAACAAGATGAGCTTTAAGGTCTTTTCCAACCCAGACCTTCTGTGATTCTTTTTTCAGCACAGCACAAAACCACCACGTTTTAAAATACCTTCCCAAAACATCTCCTTTTGAATTCCACCAGGAACCAAAAGTGACATCACAAGCAGAAGTTTTAAGTTCCTTCTTAGAGTTTGAATTTTCAAGTTGGACTTGTGTAGAAATCTCCCCCCAGGTGGCATTTGTGGCACCAGGCTCTCTCCAGCTGCCCTTGCTGAGATCACTGCCAGGAAAGCTTTATGTAACTTCTTTAAACGTCGATGCTGTTGATAAAGGGGGGGAGATCCCGTGGCTGGTGCTGACATTCCCAACCTATGGATGTTTCCCAGCTCTGGTTTCAGTGGTGTCTGTTGGTGTCACACAGGTGATTGTGATGGGAGCCACCAACCGGCCCCAGGACCTGGACTCTGCCATCATGAGGAGGATGCCCACCCGCTTCCACATCAACCAGCCTGTAAGTCCTGCCTGCCCTGCCCCACCAGCCAGAAAATCCACAGCTCTGGGGCTTTTCCTCCAGGAAATGCTGCATTCTGCTCAGCTGGCTTTAGGGTTTTTTGAAGCACGTCCATAACTCGGCTTTTTAAGGTGAAGTTTTCATCTCTTGGGTTTTTAATATGAAGCAACACCATGAGAAACAGCACCATGAGCTTCTCACCCCTCCTCTTCTCTGAGAATGGAGATGTTTGAATGCTGCATGCTGGAAAGGGCTGGTTTGTAACTGTTCTGCTCAGGCCTTTCCACAGCAGACAGTGTGGAAAACCTGGTTTATTCTGCCTGTGATGGGCTTGGAATGAGATGGTCTTGAAGGACCCAAACCATTCCATGATTCTATGATTTATGCCCCAGTTATTAAGTTCTTTATCAATTAGGTAGCTCTCACAAGGGTGTCCTTACCCCAAAAGTTGCTCTTGCCATCCTTTCCCAGGTATTTCACCCTTGAATGCCTTCTGATGTCACCAGACATTTTGGTGTCAGTGTTATCAGGAGTTCAGTCATGACTGTCGGAATTCCCTTCTGGCTGCAGAAATCATTATCCATTTTTGCTGAAACTCAGAAACCAAACCGGAAGAGTAAAATTCTTACTGACTGTGTGAGAAAGGAGTTGTTCCCAGGCCTGTGTTGTTGGAGCTGCCATGGGAGTGGATCCCTTTGGAAATAATATTTATAACCTGGGAACTGCTGTGCATCCATACCTGTTCCACACACTTTCCTCATCTCCAACTGTTCCTTGAGTTAGTAGAGGACAAGGATGTGGATTTGAGTACTTCGTTGTGTCATTCTATCAAGCCCCATCATTAGAAGGATGAATTATATGCCCTGGGACATTACAGGGATAGGCTCTCTCTCTCCCAGGATCAGAGTTACCACAGGAGGTGTCATTTAGGGAACAGATTTTCCTTACCCCAGTACAGCCCTGCCATGAGCTTACTGCTTCTCTCTTGCTTTGTGATCAACTCAGATTGGCCCTGACTCTTACTGAAGGTGGAATAATTGATGTGCTGTGGATTGGAAACAGGTATGGGCAGGAGTGAAAGCCTTGCAGATTTTATAACTGAGTTTGAGATGAAAAGGCCCCAAATTACTCATCAAAAACTACCTGCAAAGCAGAGGGAAATGACAGAAGTGGGTTTTGGGACAGAGTAGGAACTGTTCAGCTGCCAGATTATCTGTGGAGTATTTTTTCCCTTTTTTAATGATGTAAATGAGGTTTGGCAGGCACAAACCCCAATCTTTGTTGCCTGTGGATCCTAGGAAGGATCTGATCAGGACTCAGCTGATTCTTCAGTAACCTCCTCACATACAGTATGCAATTTATCTGGTTTAGAATTTCCCAACCATCACCTGTGGAACTGAATTTGCCACCAGGGAGGTTTCCTCAGTGTGTGTCACATGTCCTGGGTGAGGACACTGAAGGGACTGAAAGCCCTGGGATGTCACAAGTGTTTATTTTTGTCCTCTGGTAACTTCAGTCTCTTCTGTTTCAGGCTCTGAAGCAAAGAGAGGCAATCTTGAAGCTGATTTTGAAGAATGAAAATGTGAGTAGCCTCCTGTTAGTGGCTCATGGCTGCATTACTGCCACCAGTTCAGCTCTGGCCTTGCAGAAAGTGTGGTTTATAATTGCCTGCCTTGCAGTGAGGCTGAGATGATTTGCCAGGGCATTTCTGGTGAGAACTTGGGAATCTTTTGTGGGCTTAGGTGTGGCCTTAAATTAAAGCCCTGCAGTTGGCTCCTTTGTGAGCAGGAGCCTTGGCTTGCGGGGTGAATCACCCCCTCTGAGCAGAGTGACTCCATTTCTCTGTCTCCATTTGCTGGTTCTGTAACAAGAGAAGAGATTTCTCTCTCTAAAGAAGGTGAAGGTGAATCATGTTTAGATCAGGGAAGGAAATTTCAAGCCCTCATGATGCAGGGAGAAGATGCTGACTCTTTAACTCTTTCTTAGCTCAAGTCAAGCAAGGAGGAATGACTTTTTTTGATAGTGCTGCTTTTGATCCATAATTCAAATTTCCTTCAGAGAACAGGGGAAGGATGAGGTGTGAGCACACTGTGGCATGATAGGGGATTTCTGTCACCAAAGCTTCCTCCCAAATTTCATCAGCAGCACTAATTGCCTTCAAGTTAATGTTGCAAAGTGTCTCTAGGCTGAGCTCCAGCCTAATAAATATCTTTTATTAGTAAAACCAACTTAAATTTTTTGAACAGGCCTAAAAATGGCAGCTCACCAGCATCTGGCAGGGAACCACACAAGTAAGTTTTTCAGGGAGATAAAAAATCCAGCCTGTATCAGTTATCCCACAGGAGGAGAAATTGGATCTCTCAAGCCCAGACTTCACATGGCAAGGGGAGCCCTGCCCTCCCTTTTTCTTGCCTGACTCAAATCATGGAATAGTTTCCCTCTTGAAAGAAGTCATCACAGAATTTCAGCCTTTTATTAGACTGCCTTGGCTTTAACTTTTTGAAAAGGAAATACTGCTGCACATGGTGGAAAAGGAATCAGAAATTCCGTAAAAAGATGGAATAAACCTTGACTGGCAAGAGTTCAGCCTGACCCAGTGCACTGAGTTAGATGCATTATTTTGTCTCTAAATCCCCTGGTTTGGGGCTGTGTAAAGCAGGAACAGGTGTCCAGACAGCAGAGCTCTGAGAAACTTGCATGGGCTCCTGGGAAGAGGGGTCACTGTTCCTGGGATCCGTTTTTTGCCAGGCAGGAGTGTGGTTATTACAGGATATACCAGTGGGATGGTTGGGGTTTATGTGGGGTTTTGGTGGGGTTTTGAACCAATGGCAGAGTTTGAGGAGCTGAAACATCAGTTTCCTGTAATGGTGTGAAGCACTTGGAGGTTCAAAGGGTGAGGGAATAATTGAGCTCCCCAAAAATGCCAAATGCAGATGATCTCAGAGCGGATAAAAACTCTTGGAGGTGACTGTCTCTTGTCATGGTAACCCAAGCCAGTGGCTTTGGAGTTTCCATGGCCTGACCTCGAGTTTCCCACAGGTGGACAGCCATGTGGATCTGCTGCAGGTGGCCAAGGAGACGGACGGCTTCTCAGGCAGCGACCTGAAGGAGATGTGCCGGGACGCGGCGCTGCTCTGCGTGCGGGAGTACGTCAACAACGCCTGCGAGGAGGATGTGTACGTGGGGCCCTGCTGCACACTCACAGCTGCTCCTTGTGTTCCCTGCCTCGAGCTGGGGTTGGCTAGAGGGTCACACAGAGCAGGAGCATCCTGCTTTCATGCCCAATTGCCACTACATACAAACCCCCACCCCAATTACTGTTGTTCCTTTTGGCTCTGAAAATAAGCTCAGCACCTTGGTTGTTCCAAGGTGCCCAAGCTGGAGGTAGCCTGAGCCACCAAGTCCTGCTGCTGCACTGGTTAGTGCCTGGTTTCAGTGCTGCTGACACGGTGCTGGGACATCCCTCTGGTATTGCTATGCCTACAGCAGTCCTGGGTACATTGAGGAGCTGGAGCGTGTCCAGGGAAGAGAACAGAGATGGGGAAGGGGCTGGAGCCCCAGGAGCGGCTGAGGGAGCTGGGAAAGGGGCTTAGCCTGGAGAAAAGGAGGCTCAGGGGGAACCTTCTGGCTCTGCACAACTCCCTGACAGGAGGGGACAGCCAGGGGCGGTCAGGCTCTGCTGCCAGGGAACAGGGACAGGACAAGGGGAAATGGCCTCAAGCTGTGCCAGGGGAGGCTCAGGTTGGACAGCAGGAGGAATTTCTCCACAGAAAGGGTGCTCAGGCCTTGTCAGGGGCTGCCCAGGGAGGTTTGGAGTGCCCATGCCTGGAGGTGTCCAAGGAAGGGCTGGAGGTGGCACTCAGTGCTTTGGGCTGGGGACAAGGTGGGCATTGGGCACAGCTTGGGCTCCATGGGCTGGGAGGGCTTTTCCAGCCTCAGGGATCCTGGGATTCCAGCAGGATGCTGGATCCATGTCGGAGCTGCTGTTTGCAGGGATGGCTGCTGACTGTTGGCACAGCTGTCACACCACAGCCCCTGGACCCTCACCTGGCTGTTCTCTCTCTTCCCCAGCCACGATGAAGATGAGATCCGGCCTGTGCAGCAGCAGGATCTCCACAGGGCCATCGAGAAGATGAGGCAATCCAAGGATGTCTCCATGCAGAACTTGGCCATGGGGATCGTGTTGGATTAAGACAAAAGAGTGTGTTTGCAGTTCCTGATGTGACTTAGTTTGACTTCTGTAATCAGTTAGCAAAACCAGTGCCAGGGGATGGGAGCAGGGGTGGCAAAGGGAGTTCTACATTTTTATACAACAACCTCTAAGTTATTGCAATTCCAACTGGAAGTGGAAGCACAGATCATGAGTGGAACAGTGCAGCCCAGACCAAGAGCGAGTGCCTGTGTGTTGTCCCTAGGGAACCCTTGGAGCCTTCCAGCAGGAGTGGGTGGTCCTGGGGAAGGGGGCAGGACCTGGCACAGGCAGTGTGTGTACAGATGGGTGTGTGAGTGCAAGACCTGTACATAGCCACACTTTTTTTTATATATAGATATAATCTGTAGATAACTTGAGTATGGAACATCTTTTCTACTTCCTGAAGCAAACCAAATCCGAAGCTGCATAGGGGAAAGATTCCTCAATACTCAGTTCACTTCTACCTTTTAGCAGAATAGAAACTGCTCCTAGAACAAAGCAACATTTGAAATGCTACTGATTTTTCTTCCACATGACCACTTGAAATCTGGTGCCATTTAGTCAAGATAGTAAACTACTCTGTAAGAATGTTTGAATACTTTTAATTTTTTATGAATTCTGCTTTTGAAGGCTTTTTAAATGAAGGCTGATTTTATTTTTGGTTTTCCCTTCCTGTGAGCACTTAGAGTAGAATCCCACTTGCTTTTCCCTGAAGCCCCATGTCCTCTGAGCTCTCTGAAGCCCGAGCTTTCTGAGCTCCTGTGCACTGTCCCAAGGACTTGCTTCTCCCTCAGTCTCTGCAAGCCCCACTGTGGCACCATTCCCTGAAGTGTCACAGCCCTGAGGCACAGAGGGGACACTGTGTGATGTTTGACTCTGTCCCATGCTCAGATCTGTGAATTTAAAGAGGAGGAAATGGGTTTTGGGCTTATTGATGTGGTTTAGCAACGTGCTGTCCTTGCTGGTACCAGTTCTGGTGAATTCTTGTAATGTTCTGTTGCGATAAAGGCCAAGGGTTACAAATGTGAGTGGCAAAAATGGTTTGTTTTGTTTTGTTTTTTTTTTTGTGAAGTTATTGTCAGAGATAGTCAAGGACTTGATTTTTTTCATGTAATGCTATGAATTGTGCACTAATTGACCCCAGATCTGTAAAGGGAATTAATTGTTCAAAGCCCAGGGGTGGGATGCTGTGTCACAGCTCTGCTGCCTGTGAGGGGAGGGAAACATTGGAGGCACAGAATGATGTAAAACCAAATGCACTGCAAAGGAAAATAAAGTGAAATAAGGGGGGGCTGGAGCCCTGCCATGACACAGTGTCAGGGGCTGGTGACAGTGTCCGTCAAGCTCAGCCTGCTCCCGGTTGTCCTGCCCTCTGGAATGCTGGCTGGGTGATGTAGCAGGGCTGAGTTTGTCCCAATTTAATCTTAAAACCAAAAGGGAGGGGGAGGATAAAAATAATTGAGTAATTGCTTAGAACTCTTCCCTGTATCACAAAGCAATGGGAGATGCACAGTGGTCTGACAAAAGGGTGCAGGAATTTAGGTACAGCAGAACTGCTGGACTATGGAAATGGGAAAAGTCCAGGATCTGGGATGTTCCCAGATCCCACAAGTCACTTTAATGCTGGGGCTGAGTGCCCAGTGCTGGCTCTGGTTGAGCCTGGGATCCAAGAATGAGTCCAGAGGAGGCACCAGGATGATCTGAGGGATGGAGCAGCTCTGCTGGGAGGAAAGGCTGGGACAGCTGGGATTGTTCAGCCTGGAGAGGAGAAGCTTTGGGGTGACCTCACTGTGGCCTTCCAGTGCCTGAAGGAGCTACAAGAAGCATGGAGAGAGACTTGGGACAAGGGATGCAGTGCCAGGACACAGGGAATGGCTTCCCACTGCCAGAGGGCAGGGATAGATGGGAAGGAATTGTTCCCTGCGAGGGTGGGCAGGCCCTGCACAGGGTGCCCAGAGAAGCTGTGGCTGCCCCTGGGTCCCTGGAAGTGTCCAAGGCCAGGTTGGACACTGGGGCTTGGAGCAGCCTGGGATAGTGGAAGGTGTCCCTGCCCATGGCAGGGGGTGGCACTGGATGGGCTTTAAGGTCCCTTCCAACCCAAACCATTTTGGGATTCCATGAGTAACCTTGAACCTGCTATTGGTGCTCCTTCTGGAATCCCTGGGAAGGCTGGGATGGTGCCTGTGCCGGGGAAGTTCTCCAGCTGCTCCGTGTGTTCAGTGCCTGCTCTCACCCTGCTGTGCTCCTCCCTCTCTCAGGAGCTGTTACACCTGAGAAATTCCAGCCTGGGAAGCTCCTCCTGCATATCCTGCCTTTTTTTTCAGGCTGCTCTCTGCTTGATAAAACCCCAGCACGGACAGGTCTTGCTTGGCTTTAATTGAGTGTGAAGTGTGTCCTCAGGGGAGTTTTAATGTCACACGGAGGAGCAGAACAGAGCCGGGGGCAGCCCCTGGGCACTGCCTGAGATCTGATTTCCTGCCCCTGCCTCCAAAACCCCGGTTCTGGGCACGACTGCCTGGAGCTGCCTTTCCCTGCTGCCCATAACTCCTCAGGGCTGACTGAAGAGGCACAAGGAATTATTTCTGATTGCTCCTGGGGACAGTTGCTGCAGCTGGAGTGCAATTCCCGCTTCTCCAGGAACTCTTCCATACTTGTCTACTCTTGCTGCTGCTGTTGTGGGAGTCCTTGTCAAACCACAAGCCCTCTGGGAAGCAACGTGGTTTGGAATGTGGCTGCTCTAATTCCATGGCTCCAGAGGCTTGGTCCAACCCTCAGATTGGGTCCAACCCAATCCTGCCTCTCTGAAGGGGGGAAGAGCCTGATCCCTCTCCCACAGCTCCAGGGACAGCTGCTCAAGCGCAGCATTGCCAAGGCTGAGCAAAGTTCCACCCAAAAATTACCAAGTGAGAGCTACTTACACATATAAATATTTATTTGTACTAAAAGTGAGTGTTTCTTAGAGTACCAAGATTAGAATATATTAAATCATGAGATGCATCAGTCGAGGTACAAATTCCAGTCTCATGTCTTTAATAAATAGACTATAAACCCCCTAAGTCCACATGTTTTAATCAGAAGTAATCAGGACACTACCCTGGTTTAAAATGATAATACAACACCTGTGTTTTGCTGTGACCACCTAGATTGACTGGGGGGGGCAGGTTTCAACACTGGGTTACTTTATGATGAGCAGCAACAGTGCTATTTTACTACTTAAAAATCCTAAATGTGAGTATCCCTTTTGGCTTCCTGCCAGAGGGCCTGGCTGGATGAGGCTGGTGCTGGTGCACTGTCAGCTCCCACGGAGGCTGCAGTATTTGCCTTGGGGTAAAACACAGCTTTGCTCCAAATACTTTAAAAAATGACTTCATCAACTACCCACAAAGCCCTTTTGCAAGGATATTTTCCAGTCACAGACAAAGGCTTGGACATTGTGCCCCGGCCATAGCAGAGCAGGTCATAGGAGAGGGTTGGTTTTGCCGAGCGTGGATCCATCTGGAATGAAAACTGGAGCACAAGGAGAGAGGAACTGATTCCCATGTATTGGGAACACATCCTGACGGGTCCTGGGGCAGCTGCTAAAGAAGGCCAGGTGCAAAAATCATGGAGTGAGGCCATTGCTGTAATTACCAAGTGCTTGGTTGTTTTCCTTACAGCTGGAAAGGCAGGGAAGGACCAGCCCCGTCCCTGGAAGCCCCCGCTGGCTGCAGGCAGAGCCCAGGGCATGGGCAGGTGGCCCTGGGCTCCAGGGAATCTCCACTGTTGTGTCACGGCTCCGTCCCCTCGGAGGCCGCCACAGGAGCGGCGAGTCAGCGGAAAAGCCTCAGGCAAAGTCCGTGTCAGGATGAGGGTGGGGAAGGAGATAAAGTCCAGGGTAACTTTCCACAGCCAGAGCTGGGAGCTCAGCACCAGCACCCCACAGGGCTGGGGGGCCCAAGGGCTTTCCTGCCATCCTCTGGCTATCCCCAGCAGCCCCATCCCACAGACATGGAATAAATCAGGTCACCTGTACCCACACAGGTGTGGACCAGGACAGGAGCTTCAGCCTCCTCTCAGCCGGTTCTCCAGACCCACCTCGTGCTGTGTCTTTGCTGTTTTGCCTTGGATTTGCCTTTGGGATGGGAGGAGTGTGGGCAGAATCATAGAATCTCTAAGTTGGAAGAGACCTTCAAGATCACCAAGTCCAAGCCATGCCCTAACACCTCAACTAAACCATGGCACTGAGTGTCACATCCAGTCTTTTTTTAAACACATCCAGGGATGGTGACTCCACCACCTCCGTGGGCAGACCATTCCAGTACTTCATTATAGAGAGGTAAGAGAGATCCCATCCTGCCATGTAGGAGGACACCTGAAAGCACAGTGACAGCATCCCTGACCTTTCCTTGCTGTCCAGAGCTTTCTCAGGGATCTCAGGGCTTTATGGTGCCTCCCAGGACAGGTTCCCCCTGCACTAGGCTGTGAGTGCAGGGATCACTACAGCACAGTCTCACAGACAGCTGAACTTGGAGCAACAGGAATGCTCAGCCTGGGATTTTTTTGACCAAAGAGGTCAAGCAGGAGGAAAGAAGCAGTGAGGAGTTGGCTCAGCCACAAGGAACTGGAGGTGGTCACAGCTGATCTTAAAAAGTCCTTTTTAAAAAAGGGCATTAAAAAGATTCTGCTGTTAATTAGCAAAAGCTATCTAAGGCATGACATGGAAAGGCACTTCTTCATTTCTGCTCCAGGCAGGGCACAGGCAGGATTTATCCTGGTCCGAGGCCCCCCCTCTGCACTGGGAGCTGCTGTGTGGCCCTGGCAGCACCACAACGATCCCGGTGGCACATCCTGGCACCAGCCAGCAATGAAGGGCCCACTCCCCATCCCTTCCAGCTCCACGGAGATGCTCCCAGCAGCTTTAGGGGGAGAAGGATCAGGCTCAAAGTATTTCTGATTGGTAAAAAACACTCTGACCCAGGTAGGAAAATCCCAGGGTCATGCCAAATGATCTGTGGCACAGGGAATCAATCGATCATTGCTCACTCTTAATACAGGTATTTCTAGGGAGGAGGAGGAGTTAATTATTTTTTTCCAGTGACTGGTAGTACGTGGTGAGGACTTTCCAGGCTTTGGGGGCCATGAAGCCGTCCGGGGGGTTTTCCCCTTCCCGAGCAAGCTTCCTCATGCGTGTTCCTGAGATGAAGTCAAAATCGTCGTGCCTGTGCAAAACAGAGACAGGTGACATCAGCACAGCTGGCCCGAGTCACCCCCAGGGTTCCTCATCCCAGAGCAGCTGGAGTGTCCCTAACACACTTCCCAGCTGTTGGAGGCTGCCTTTCTGCTGCCTCTCAGCCCCCAGCCTGTGATGCTTTTCCTGCCTGGTGGCATCTTTAGTTTCATGCAACACCTGGGAACAGATCTTGGAGGAAAACGCGGGTGGCTTTCGCAGGTTCTCCTCCCATTCCTCTCCTTGGGAGGACCGTGGCTTTTCCCTGTCCCCTGGAAAGCTGCAAGCCCAAGGTGCCAACAAACCCCATGGGGTTTGAAGTTTTGGGGTTTTTGAAGAAACCATGACATCACTGCTGCGTTACCTTTTGGGGTCGTAGAAATCCATGGCCCTTTTGAGCTTGTTGTAGGCAGCCACCCGGAAGGGGATGATCTCCACGGAGGTGAGGCCGGGGGCCATGCCCAGCACCTTCCCGCCGTGCGTGGGCTCGTACAGGTCCTGCTTGGTGTCGGGGTGCGGCATTCCCGCCGGGTCCCGCCCCACGATGTAGAAGTTGGCCCCGGCAACCATGCGGGCTCGGCAGTGCCACTGCACCTGCAGGGAGGGACACAGGGACTGAGGGCTGGGGGAAGGGGAGGGATCCACAGGCAGGGCGTGGGAATCGGGCTGGGTCTGGGCTGGTGGCAAACAGAGGTCGCAGTTTGAATTTTCCATGTGCCCAAATGGTGCCCCCAACACACGGAAGGGGAGGTTCAGCATCTGCCCCTTTCATCCCACTGATTTAGGGTCAGAAGGGAAACCCCTGGGGGCAAACAAACGACTGTCCCTGCCCACCAGAAAAAGGTGAAGCCTGTTTCTATCCCTTCTCCCCAGCCCTCCACAGCCCAGGAGAGGATGGGAGCCGATGGAGCAGAGCTCTGTGGGGAGACACTGCAGCAGCCAGCACAGGCAAACCGTGCAGGGAGCCAAGAGTGAGGACACGGCTCCATCCCCCTTCCCTGGGTTTTCCAGAGCTGCACAGGGAGGCTGGGAGCACAACCCCCATGGATAGGCTGAGCATGGCTGTGTTACCTCCGTGGGGCCAGCGTAGAGCATGGGAGAGGGGAAGACGGCCACGACGGTGGACTTGGGGTCCAGGACTTGCTCCTCCAGCACGGCTGCGTGCTGCTTCATGCGCCATTCCAGAGGGACATCATCATCCTTGGTCCACCCCCCCAGGGGGTGCAGCAGGAGCACGGGGTTCTTGTAGCCCCTCTCCAGGAGCTGGCGCCGCGTGTCCTGCATCAGCAGGGCGTGCCCGTTGTGCACGGGGTTGCGCAGCTGGAAGGCGAAGACGGCGTCTGGAAGGGAAAGGTCGGGGGGTCACAGGCCTCATTCCCACACTCTGAGCTTCCATGGAGTCAGGAGAGGCTGTGTGTGTCCTGTCTCAGCCGTGAGAGACCTGTGTGTGTCCTGTCTCAGCCGTGAGAGACCTGTGTCTCCACATGAGCAAGCTGAGTGTTTCACACACACACATTGCCCTGCTGAGGTTGTTTTCACTGCACTCCCTTTCCTTGGGGCTGATTTCAGCCCTATCAGCTCTCCTACAATGTTTGTGCACAGCGTGGGACACCTTCACTGATGTCTTAAGTGATTTGTCATCTCCCCAAGCTCAGTGGCACCTTCAGGAGGGCCAATGATCTTTCCCCAAAGCATGGGTGAGTGTCTGACCCTTGCCAGCCTGCTGGGAACATGTTGGATGGGGCTTGGAGCAACCTGGGAACGTGGAAAGTGTCCCTGCCCTTGGCAGGGGGTTGAATGGGATGAGTTTTAAGGTCCTTCCGATCCAAACCATTCTTGGATTCTATGGGACAGAGACCTGGGAGAAGATACCTGAGCTGTGCCCCACGTGTAAAGGCAGTGCAGAGAGGATCTGACCTGCCAGGGGGGACGTGAGCAGGATGCTCTGCCCTCAGAGCAGCCCACTGAGGACACAGCCCATCACAAGCACTGCCCTAACCAAGGAGACTCTGTGCCACTTTTTGTGTTGTGCCCCGAGTCCCCTTTACTGCCCACCCCCACAAACAGCCCTGTTTGGGAGCAGCCAGAATCCACCTGGAAGTGCTGTGGGCTTGAGAGCAAGTCACAGATCACACCAAGGCCTGGTGGGGCAGGACCACCTGTCACCGGTGTCACCCAGGGCACTCACCAGCGTTCATTTCCCTGAACTTCTGCTTGAGAGCCAGCGGGCTCAGGCGGTACTGGTCCAGCCCATCATTCCACTTGATCTTCTCCAGGACTTCCAGGTCTCCACCAACCAGCCAGTCACCACTCTCCATCACCATCTGGGAATTACACACACCTTCAGTGCAAAGGGGACAGCACCCTCCTCCTTCTCCCTCTTCCAGTCTCCTTTGGAAAGCGTGAGGCTCAACCCCACTGTAGGATGAGCTTCCCTTCTTGCAGGTGAAAAACATCATTGCAGCGGCCACGTGAACCCAGTGTCATGGGCAGCAAAAGCTCATCAAGTGGGGCAGCAGCCACCCAGTCCCCACCCAGCTGGGTACTGGACTCCCCTCTGGCGGCCAGCACTCCACAGGAAGATACAAGACCTTCCTCCACCTCCCTCTTTGCTCTTTCCTCCTGCAGGACGAATAAGCCTGCTGCTGATTAATTAAACGAGGCATTTTCAGGGAGAGGAAAGAGCTACCAAAAAGCTGTAGCCTTTCTAAGCAGAAAGCTCCTGTCACTGCATGGAGCCTGGAGCTCTCCCTTTCCGAGGGGTGACGCTCCTTGTACTGCCACAGACTAAGCGGGAAGAGAGGAGCTGGAAAAATGTAACAACCCTGCTGGCTGCCTGTAGGGAAGAGCCAAAAAACTCAGTCCTGTCCGCTCAGGATGGGCTGGTTCCCAGCAAGGGGCTGGGCTGGAAGTGCAGACAGGAAACCCATTGCCTTGAAAGCCTTGGAAAAGTTCACTTTTCCAGCTCGTGCCTGTTGGAACCCTGGAAACTGAGAATTTTAGGCTTTCTGTGCTGACAGGCACTGATCCTCAAGAAAACACTGCTTTTGACCTGAGGCCATGGAGAAGGCTTCCAAAACTGAATGATAGAACTGGGGTCATGGATCTGCAGTTTGAATAGAAGTGTGTAATATCACATGGTGAAAAATTTGGAATTTAAGGTTTTAGAATAGAACAATATATAGAAGGCAAGATGGAGGTTTTAGGGAGGAGGTTTCTTTCTTCACCTTCTTCTTCATGGGTCTAGGTGGCTCTTTCGTAATTGGATAGAAAATTCCATGTTGTGGGTCACAGGTGACTAGTTATTGGGTTAAAAGTAAAAATAATTTAAGTGTCTGTTATTAAATTTAAGTTTAGGCTTAAAAGGCCTTGTAGAGAGAGAAATACATTGCCATTTTCAGCTTGTTAGCTAGAAGTGCTGTAGAACTCACTGAAACATAGATGAGAATTAATAAACATCTGAGTCTGAACACAAAATAGCATCTCTCGAGCATTTAATCCCGACTCTTTTTTTCTCAGAAGAGAAAAAAGAAGATAAAATGTGATAAAGCAGAGCCCCGTGTGAGGATCAAACCTTCAGCTTATGAGACACGTTTCACCCCTGAGGCCGTGCTTTCCATGGCCGGGAGGGGCCGGACCCACCTGGATTTGAGGTGGCAGGGGCAGGTGGTGCTCCATAAAACACGATAAAGCGGTGCCCCGTGTGAGGATCATGATTATGAGACACGTTTCATCCCCTTCCCGTGGCAGGGAGGGTCCAGACCCACCTGGATTTGGGGGTGGCAGGGGCAGGTGGTGCCCCATAAAACACGATAAAGCGGTGCCCCGTGTGAGGATCATGATTATGAGACACGTTTCATCCCCTTCCCGTGGCAGGGAGGGTCCAGACCCACCTGGATTTGGGGGTGGCAGGGGCAGGTGGTGCCCCATAAAACACGATAAAGCGGTGCCCCGTGTGAGGATCATGATTATGAGACACGTTTCATCCCCTTCCCGTGGCAGGGAGGGTCCAGACCCACCTGGATGTGTGGGTGGCGGGGGCAGGTGGTGCCCCAGACGCGGGCGCAGCGCTCCTCCTTCCTGTGCGCGAAGAACTCGGGGGCGCGCAGCACGGCGACGCGGCGGCCCTGGAAGCTGAGCGCCAGCGCCGCGCTGCCCTCCAGCCGCTGCTTGTCCTCCGCCGACACCGGCAGCACGATGGGGATGCTCAGGTTCACCACGCCGTCTGCAGGGAGACAGGGACAGGAGCTCAGCACTCTCCGGCCGCTGCTCCGAATTTTTGGATAGAAAATCCCACGTTGCAAGTCATGGGTGATTGGTTATTGGGTTAAAAGTAAAAATAAATTAAGTGTCCATTCTTAATTGGACAGTTTAGGCTTAAAAAGCCTTGTAGAGAGAGAGATACGTCGACGGCGGCAGCACTGTGGGGATGCTCAGGTTCACAAGCCTCGAAGGGGAGGGGTTGAACACCCTCCTGCACAGACAAATTGCAACCAGCCCTGGGAGCACAGTAAACAGAGGTTTTCGTGGAAAATCAGTCATTGCAGCAGTTTTCTCCGCGCTGCAAATTAATAGTGATGATAGCGGAATATAAAAGCTCCTTGTCTAAGGGCCAGAGATGTCTCCAGGACACCTGGAGCACCTCGTTAGTTCCTGCACTCTCCCTTTCCTTGGTTCTTCTTCGTCAGCTGCTTGTGAAGGTGAGAAATTTAAATCTGCTTTCAAAATGCGACCTCGGATAATTGAAAAATGTTCTTGGAAAATGCCTTCTCCTCCAAGAGAACCACCTCTATGGAGATGGCTCCAGTCTGATGCTCCCTGGAGCACCTCATTCCCTGCACACCTCCTTGGACTGCCTCTTCCACCACACTCAGTTATAACTTTAGTTTCTTTTTTTTTTTCTTGCTTTCTCTATACTGCTACTCCTCCTCCTTTACATCCCTGCACTGCCCATGTTTAATCTGTCTTCTGTGTAGGTGTCTAAGTGCACACACAGTTTCTAATTCCATAATTCTAATTCCTAAATAGCTTGAAATCATGTTGGTTTTAACTCAACTCTCCCAGTTTCACAGTGTTCCACTGAGGTCCTCCCACTTCTCCTTGGATATTCCAGTGTTAATATCTGAGAATTAGTCTCTTTGATGGGTTTCCAGTCACAAACAAATCTCTGATTCAATTTGTTCTTATCTGACTGAAATCAGTTTGGACCCTTGAGAGTCTTAATTTGAGGATTTTGACTATGATATAGATTTTTACTTTAATTTTTATTAAAATATTTGCATTTACTTGAAATTCACAACTGAGTATCATTCATCTGCCAGTCAGCAATTTTCATGAATAATCATAATTATATTCATGTGGGATCCAATCAATATCAACCTCATACATTTAAATCATGTTAATAACGATCAGCCAATGAAGCCAGCACAGGAAAAAAAAGCTGCATTATGAAACCAATAAATGCTGCTGAAACTGGGGATCTTCAGACTCCATTTCCAAATGCAGGATGGAGAGGTAACAGAAGATCACTCCAGTGCACATAATTACAAAATTACACAACTTGGATCTTTGTGCAGACTGGTCCCTAGGACACGGGGTGTGTCAGGCCACATCATAACTGCCTGGATCATAAACAGGCCACAGCTGTAATAATTTCATAATAATTTCAACTTTTTTTTTTAGTAAATCTCAAAAAATTATAGCCAAAAATAATCTCATTTGAGGTAATTTGTGCAGATCCTGAGAACAGTTGCATACATACCAGCTCCCAAGCGCCTCTTTCCTGGGAGAACACAAACATAATTAAGATAATTAATGCTCAGGGGCACGTTACATTTCAAGATTCAAAGCATTTAAAAGCTCCTGCTGGTGTGGCCGTGGTCCTCCACAGTGCTACCACAGCCTCACACTGAGTGTGGTCCAACACCTCCACTGTCACTGCCACTGCCACTGTCACCCATCTTGACAGGGTCACGGGTTGCTGACGCATTGCTGCAGATCCCACCCCCCTTCCTGGTGGCCCTACACAAAGCACATCACCCACCTGCTGGGGCATCCAGGAGGGATTTACTGCAGAGCACTGCTTGAACAGAGCCCCGAAAAAATCACGGGAGCTGCCCAAACCATCACCTGCCCCAGGACACGAGGGCTGTTCCAATGGCTCTGGGAAGAGCGGGCTCAAGCCTCTCCTTGGCAGTGCCTTAGGATCGTGAGATAGAGCCCTCCACCACTTCCCAAAGCTTGTCCAGGAGCACCTGGGGTTCTCTTTCCCACTCAGATGTCACCCTGAGGGCCTGACCACACTGATGCTGAGTTTGGAGAGCCACGTGGAGACAGGGTACACCAGGGACTGATGCTGCTGCCCTCTGCTACACAGACCTTGCTCTGGAGAGCTCATCCCCCTGCAAAGCTGCTCTCCTGGCCTTTGTCCCTGCTCCCCACATAACTCCACAAATCCTGAACATCTGCCCACAGAGCTCAGAGCAGATGTGCTCAGGGATGTCAGCAAGTTTGAGGGGGCACCCCAAAAACAGATACACTCTGAGATGAGCCTCCGGCACAAAGTACGGGGCTCTGGAGCAACGTGGCCATCCCGGGGCACTCTGCAACCTCCCCAGGCACAACAGGCAGCTCAAAGACCACAGAGGAGGCTCTGATAACAGGGACATGTGCTTCTGAATGCTGTTTGCACACTGGGCAGGAGGTGAAAGGCTATGGCGTGTCTGGGAGCAGAGCCCATGCACAGACACCCCTGCAGTGCAAAGTGAACAGTCCTGAGCTTTGCCTCTGCTGCACGGTGCCCAAATCTGAGCAAGAGCAGCAAATCACTGCCCTGTGGGACCACAGGATTGTCTAGAAGGCATGCAAGGCTCAAAGGGACTTGCTCACCCAGGTCTCTGAAGGCAGAGATCACTGCCAGGTCGACAAACCTCAGCGTGAGCACCCCGTGTGCAGGTGAAGTCACAGCAACAGCATCCACAGCTGAGAAATGGGGTGGAAACATCTGTGCCCCAGTCTCAGCTGTGGACGGTCATCACCTGAGCCCTCTTTGCCTCTTCCAGGGATGAAGCACCTCTAACAGGCTGCTAATTCATAGATAAATCAGATTTACTTCAAGCTACCATGTTAGAGAAGCAGGGAAATAGGGTGGGGGCAAAACCAGGCTCTGCTCCTGTTTCCAAGAAGCAGCTGCCTTCTCTTCCCACCTCCAGCTCAACCTGGCAGCCTCCCTGCTTCCTCAGCTTTGGGTTTGCATCTCTATTTACTCAGCTGCAGCCAAGCACAACATGAGCCACACAACAACACCCAGAAGGTTCGAGCAGCAGCACGTGAGCTGTGAGCCAGGGCTGTGGCCACAGCAGGGTGGCCTTGGCCACCTCCAGGAGCCCTGGTGTGTGCCACAGGGCAGGACAGGAGGACACAGGGGACCCATACCGTTGTGCAGGGTGCCAAAGTGCAGCACTTGCAGGTACTCTGTCTCCCGCATGAATCCTTTCAGAGGAGTGGCCCAGCCTTCGCTCAGCACCTGCACCCACTGCAGATCCAGCTGCAAAACAAACACAAAGGGGTCACACTCCTGTCACACCCCTGCCACCATGTCATGCTCAGAGGTTGCTTTTCCTTCCCTTCTGCTGAAACAGCATTCTCATTTTGTTTTGCTTCAAATACAGGACATTCATAAGGGGGAGAAAGGCATGGGGGATGTAGCTTGGGGCTTTTTAAGCCAGACTCACACACTTCCACAACACAGCTTAGAATCCCAGAACGGTTTGGGTTGGAAGGGACCTTAAAGCCCATCCAGTGCCACTCCTTGCCATGGGCAGCGACACCTTCCACTATCCCAGGCTGCTCCAAGCCCCGTGCAACGCTGGCCTTGGACACTTCCAGGGATCCAGGGGCAGCCTCAGCTTCTCTGGGCAGCCTGTGCCAGGGCGTCCCAATATCCCATCTAACCTTGCCCTCTGGCAGTTTGAACTTGTGGGGCTGTATGGACACATCAGAGGAGACTGACACCCTGCAGCACAGGGTGCAGGCATGGCAGAAGATGGCTGAGGATCAGGATCCCACCTCAGCTCGCCATAAACCACAGCCTCAAAAGGTCAGGGCTATCAGAGGAACACAGGCCCCTCTGGCAACATCCTTCTGGAAGCTTCCATCCTTGGAGCAGCTAAATAGTGTCAGAACCTGTGTGTGACAATACCTTAGTGATCTCCACCGCTGGCAACTTCTCTGCCTCAGCCCAGACACTGCTGAGTTTATCCTCAGGCACAAACAGCTCCAGAACATCCTTGACTGAGCCTTGGGGCACGATGTTCTGGAAGACAGAGACAGGCAGCACTTGTGACACGCTGGTTTTCACAGGCACACCAAAAAGGCAAAGTCCCAAAGCAGGGTTCCAATGGTGGCATAGAAGTGACCCACCTGTGCTTGGAGGAGCTCCACGACCTGCTGGATGCACTCAGACACCGAGGCAATGCTTGTTTTCAGCACCAGCTCAGGAGCTTCGGGTTTCTCATACTCTGAGTCAATCCCCGTGAACCCTACGGACAATTAACCCCCAAATTAAATTTATTTAATAGAATAATCAGTGCCTTAGAGCCAAGAACACTATACAAACAATTGTGGGGTGGGTGGGCATTCAACCATGCTGGGTACAAGTGACACTCGTGACAGTAAGATTAGGGGAACAGGATCCTCTTGTGCACCACAAAGGGCCTTTAGACACCCACCCCTAGGTGTGGCACTGCCAGGACAAGGCATCCAAAGCTTTGGAAAGCAAAAGGCAAAATTAAGACCTCACTCCTCCATACCTTTGATCTCTCCAGCTCTTGCCTTTTTGTACAGGCCCTTCACATCTCTGCTTTCACAAATATTTAGAGGAGCATCTACAAAGATTTCAAAGAAAGGAAGTCCAGCTGCCTCATGGATTTTCCGTGCATTTTGACGATCCTGTTAGAAGAAAGATGGGAAAAATCTGAATTGCAGCAAAAAAGCCTCCCTGGACTTTGACACAAGTAAATTAATCTCTCTTATAGATTTATTAGATGTTCACTAGTTCTAATAAAGGTTTTTCATCTCAATTCCCTCCTTTTCTTTAAAAATACTTTAAAAAAATGGTAAAAATCTACAACTTTGATCTGTTTTCATATTTTCCCACGCAAAACCTCCAGATCTTTTCGTTAGGCAGAACTTTAGATTGTGAATAATTATCTGCCCTATGTCGAAACAGTCAGACCTGATGATCTTAGAGGTCTTTTCCAAACCTAGTGATTTCTTGATTCTACAAAAAAAGGAACTGCTTGCATCGGCCTGATAACAGCAGCTACGGAAGTGAAAATCAGTCAAATCTCCTTCCAGAAGAGCAGTGACATCTCTAGGGCAGGCTGCTGCTTCTGTGAGTCTTGTCTGCGTCTGAGGAGTTAATGGCAGGGAGATCTTAAACTCCTCTTAGCCTTCCATCAATTTGCAACACCGAATTTATCCAGCGAGGTCACTGCCCTCCAAACACCGATCGTGTGTCGGTGGTGTCCTACAGAGCATCCGACGGCGGACTTAGGAAACCCTCTCCATAAATCATCATCTGAGAAGGTGAAGCTGAGGAGAGAGCAGGATGATCTCTGGGATCTCCCAGGGCGTACCTTTGTGAAGGGGGAGATGAAGCTGGTGATGCAGACGAGCCCCGCGTCGGCGAAGAGCCGCGCCACCTCGGCGATGCGCCGGATGTTCTCCTCGCGGTCCTGCGCCGAGAAGCCCAGGTTCTTGTTCAAGCCGTGCCGGACGTTGTCCCCGTCCAGGGAGTAGCATGGGATGCCATGAGCCACCAGGTACTCTTCCAGAGCAAACCCAATGGTTGTCTTGCCAGCTCCAGAAAGGCCTGGGAGAGGTAGGAAAGCAAGGGAGCAGGGTTGAAGTCAAGAGAACGAAAATGAGAGCGCAACTGTGACGCCGGCAGCCAAACTCCTTCCGCCTGAAATTCCTTACCTCACTCCTTCCTAAAGGAAGCTGGATTCATCCTTCACAGAGCCCTTTTTAACCCTTATTATTGAAGGGGTGGCATTAAGGCAGTGAGAAAAGCATCTACAGCCCAACATCTGGAGGGGTCCAACACAGCAGTGCCTCTTGTGCTGGGTTCCAGGAGGCAGGGGAGGATTGAAAGGATGTTGCTTCCTCCAGGTCTCTCCACAATTTCCTCCTCCTCCCCCTGCTCCCACTGTCAAGAGCCAACTGCTCTCCCATTCTGAACCCAAGGGGAGGCTCTTGCTGCAACCATGTGGAGTAGGACAAGCTCCAGCAGCAAAGGTTCCTTCTCTAGGTGTGTATTCCAAAGAATAATCATCAGCCAGGCGAGCTCAAACTTTTGAGACACAAGTCCTTTGAGTAATACTCAAAAAAAAAGAAGGAAATTGCCTTGGATAGGGCTTTTGGCTTCAGAAACTATATAAAAGCAGATTGGGCACTTTCAAAATTGAGGAGGAGAACAGAACAGAAGTTTGCTTTAATCCAGCATCTACAACCTAAGGTGACAGAAAGGCAAATCAGAATGGCTTTACAAATCCTTCCAAGCACGTCCTTCAACACTCTCCAGCAGCCAAAGAAAATGCCAATATTTAACAAGCAAAGGAACAACTGGACAACTGGCAAAAGACAGACTCATCTAAATATTAGAAATGAGAAATGCAATTGTCATGGCTGGCAGCCCCTAATCCCCAAACAATGGGATTATACTTCAAGGCAGAAGAGAAGGGCGACAAAACAAATGCAAGGGATTGCTTCCAGCGTGACTCTGTGGCTGGGAGTGTTTCTTCTCCAGACAAGGTGACTGCCTCGTCCTGCCTCAAACACAGCAGACCTACATGTCTCAATAAACTTCCCACCACTCCTGAATGAAAACATCCGCGTTTTGGACAACCCTGGGTACGTTCCCCTGCCAAAGACTGGCTGGATTTGAGCCAAGGCTTCCTCAGTTACACACTTGGGAACAACAAGTGCTACCCCGAGGGCCTCTGACATGTTCAAAGGAGCCTGATAGCAGCTGGGAAATCCATAAAAACATTAGTTATGGGCAGCAGCTGCCAGGGAGAACATCTTGCTGCGCCAGCACCGTGCGCCTGTGTTTCCCACGTGGGGATGTTTTGCAATTCCCAGCTCGCAGGGAACACTGATGTTTCCTGCAGATCCCAAATCCCCACCTGCCAGCCATACTCGTGGAGTTTCACAGGTGAGGCCACGCTTTCACACCCAGACAAAAATACCTGTGAGCCAAACCGTGCAGCCTCGGAATCCTCCCCTGGTGCCAACAACTTGTCCTCTCTTAGTCCTGCTGACATGATGGGCTTGGTAAACCACGTTGGTGGATCCCTAAGAAAATAGAGCAGAACAAAGCACTTCTGTTACCTTTGCTGCTCTCAGTGCAAAAGGAAATCTCTGCTGGGACAAACGGATGGGAGGGAAATGCAAATTCATCAATGAGCCAGCATGGTGAACTCTGGTGCTTTGGTGTGAGTTGGATTTCTATCTCAGCAGCACAGACTAATTTTTTGGAGGCTCTCTGCCTCTGCCCAGGGTGTTTCTGGTGGTGATGCCTTCATGCCAGCAGGGAGAAGGGAGAAGGTTTTGGGAGACTGGCTTTGCTGCAGGAGCACTGCCAGGTGACTGATCCCCCTTGCAGGCAGGCAGGACAGAGTCTGGGCAGAGACACCCTCCCTGCTTTCTCGACAGTTTCAAATGCAGACAGACTCACCTATTATTTTAAGCAGGCTTGCAAAACAAGAGTGACTTCAGGTGCTAATTTACTGGCTGTGTAACACGAGAACTGCACTTGGGCAGGAGCAGCGCAGAGCCGGGCACGCGATGGGATGGGAGGCAGAGGAAACAACCCCCAATGTGTCCATGTGCATCCCCAAGCAAACAAGGCACCAGCACAACGCTGAGCCAGAGGCCTGAATTCTGGTGCTTCCTAATTCTGGTGCTTCCTGATCTTGCTGATGCCAGAGTCTCTGCAGGGCTGCAGGTGGAACAGCCTGGCTGTGCCCTGCAGCTCCAGCAACAGCACCTCTACAAGGAATGTTCCACATGAAATATCCCCAAGTACTTGTTAATTGTGAGGACGATGCTCCCAACTGACGCAGGCAAGGGAAAGAACAAGGAGGGAACAAGGGTATAAATATATCCTGGATACATGTGCAGAGAGGGAGAGAGAGAGAAGGGTGCATGGAGACCTCATAGAACTTTCCAGTATCTTAGGGAGCCTATGGGGAAGCTGGAAAAGGACTGCTCATTAGAGTAACAGGACAAGGGGAATGGGTTCAGACTGAAGGAGGGGAAATTTGGGTTAGTTATACAGAAATAATCTTTCCCTGTAAGTTTGGGGAGTAATGCCCAGAGAAGCTGCGGCTGCCCCTGGATCCCTGGCAGTGTCCAAGGCCAGGCTGGACAGGGCTTGGAGCAGCCTGGAACAGTGGGAGGTGTCCCTGCCCTTGGCAGGGGGTGGCAGTGGACGGCTTTAAGATCCTTTCCAACATAAACCAGTCTGTGCTTCTATAAAAAATCCAAGACATCTCTAGACCTGCCCCTGCAAAGGTGAGTGAATGCTACACATCCTGTGACTCAGAGAATAAAGGATAAACAAGAAAAGGATAAATAAGAAAAGGAATAAATGAATAAAATAAAGGATAAATAAGAAAAGGAATAAGAAAAGGATAAATAAGAAAAAAGGATAAATAAGAAAAAAGGATAAATAGCTCAAGACTTTCTTTCTGTGTTTGTTCCGTTTTGTTGCTTTTTGTGGGGTTTTTTTGTGAGGGGTTGTCAAAAGTTTGAGCATTTTGAGCTCACAAAGGCAAGACAGCACCACCATGGATTAATTTTCTGCCATTCTCAGGAGTTCCGGCTGTGTCTCGCAGGAGATGAGCCACGATAATGTCGTACCTCAGGAAGATGCAGGATCTGGCACATTCCTACACGGCTGATGTAAGGAGATTGTTCTAAGTACAGGTTGCTGTGCCATAAATCTGCGCTGTGTGAGCATCTCAGAGCTGTTATTCTGCATGCTGGCACCTTTGGGAGCTTGGGAAAGCACCACTGAGGGCATTTTTGCAATTCAGCAGCACTGTCACACCTCTCCCATCTGCTGGGAGCTCCAGAGGTACCAAATCCTTCAGATTTTTCTGCGCTGCTCATAAACTTCCCAGGAAACTCTTCCCAGCCCTGAGCAACTGGATGGCTGGGCTGGGAGCTTGCTTAGCTGGGAATGGGCTCTTCAGTGGGAAAGACCAACTTCCCACCTCATCATCCACCAGCTAGGAATGGTTTGGGAAGCCAGAGCTGAAGTGTGGTGGAAGGGAGTGAAGGCACCAGGAAAACTGATCATTAATGGCTTGATAGCAAATCCTGGAGAGATTTTGCATGGGAAGAACATATCCTGCAAAATGGTTGGGAGGGAGAGAGAAGCAGTGGATGGGGTTTAATCAGATGTAGGGCTGTCCGACTGATTGGATTCTCGGGTTTTTAACCCTGTCACTGCCAATCAAACATATTTAAGTAGATAATCCAATCATCATCACAACATTGATAGCTGGATGTTGGGCCCTAAAGCAGGGACAATTTAGGGCACTGGTAAGCATGTCTTGGAATAGTCTGGGTCAAGGAAATGAGATTTGGGAGAGGAGCTTCGGACTTACAATTCAGCCCAAACAAGGCTCCAAACAAGGCAATAAATGTCCCAGCAGCATCTCCAAAGAAGGGCCGTGCATTCCCTGCCAGACAGATGGTTAAAGATGACATTGCCACGCTCTCCCCATTCCTTGGAAATCTGCTGTTTGGCCCTGTCTGGATGAGATCAGTGCTCAGCCCACCCTGCCTTACCTCATCCAGGAAATGAGAAGAAAACAAACACATCTCTCCAAACCTTGGACTGAGGCTGCAGCAGACCAAGAAACCAAATCCTAACTCTGCTTTTGGTCTCCCCTCCTACCGAACCCTTCCATGAGGTTGGTGAACAGAGATGCCAAGATCTTGGCTGTCTTTAGGATCAGGCTTGACTGAGCTGCCTGCCAAGGGTCTCTTGGCTTAGTTTCCGAAGGGAAACCACCCATCCACCACTCTGGTGGGACAAGATGCTGCCCTGCTGTGTGCAAGCAGGTTGCAGCCAGAGGCAGGAGGGTTTTCCTGAGTGATCCTCCTGAATAAAGAGACATGACCTCTGAGACAGAGGAGTCTTGCTGAAGCCAGGAACCATCAGTCCTCTGCTCTGTGAGCCACCATTGCTCAATTCATAGCATCCAAAAGAGTGACCTCAGCTCCTCCTGAAGTTATTGGCCTTGGAAGGGAGTAGCTGTGCTTGCCCACATAAATTATGTGTGACTACTCAAGGAGATCATATCAGGGAGCATCTTCTCTTCTCATCTGACAGTAACAAGCACAAGGTCTGTGGGGCCTCTCCCAGACATCACTGATGTTTGTTGGGAGCAGAACCACTGCACATTTAATAGAAAATGCACCAGACAAGAAACATTTATAATCATGGACTTATAGAGGTGTTAAGGGTGGAAAATACCTTTAGGATCATCAAGTCCAACCATCAACCCAGCACCACCACTAAACCATATCCTCAAGGGCCACATTCACATGTTTTTTGAACAGTTCCAGGGATGATGATCTCACCACTTCCCTGAGCAGCCCATTCCAATGCTCTACAACCCTTTCCACGAAAAAAAGTTTCCTAATATCCAATCTGAGCCTCCCCTGGCGCAACTTGGGCCAGTTTTCTCTCATCCTGTCCCTGTTCCCTGGCAGCAGAGCCCGACCCCCCCCTGGCTGTCCCCTCCTGTCAGGGAGTTGTGCAGAGCCAGAAGGTTCCCCCTGAGCCTCCTTTTCTCCAGGCTGAGCCCCTTTCCCAGCTCCCTGAGCTGCTCCTCATCAGAACCCCTCCCCAGCTCTGTCGCTCTTTTGGGTTTAGGGTTGTCCCAACAAATTGCATAGATGTTTTGCCATCTCCCATGAGGAATTCAAGTATAAACTCTGGTCCCTAGGGCGACACCTCCTCCTGCCTCCACATCCCAAGCTCTTCAACCAGCACCCCCATGGCTGCATCACGAGTGGGAGCATGGCAAGAACCAAATGCAAGAGCCCCATTTCACAGCTGAGGAGTGGAAATGAAGGACAGATGGGAGCTGAGCAGGACATTTGAGGAATCCCCTGAGTGCACACAACACTCTCAGGCCAGCCCTTGCTCAGCCACCCGGAGAAGGCAGTGCTCTGTGATGCTGCAGAAGGAGATGGAGCACCAGAAAGCCAGCTGGCCATCGTGGTGGCCCATCAGGTCCAAGCTGTGTCCTTACAGTGCCCTCAATTCACCCCTGCTTGCTGCAGCTGGCACAGGCACAGACCTGGAAGCTGTCCAGGAGCCACAGCTCACGGCAGGCTGCAGCAGCATCCTGCTCTGGAGAGGGGCTCGCTCCCAAAATCAGGATCACACTGAAGCTGTGGAGCACCACGTTACTCACACGTCCGGCTCACTCAGCACCAGGACCAGCATCCAGCTGGCAGCGCTCAGGGCCCAGGGGAAACCCTGACCCAACAGCCAGGGCAGGGTCAGGACTCCCCCAGCTGCCTTTTTATTTATAGGGCAAGCTCACAGCACCAGAAATATGATTCATTTTTTTCCAGTCAAGCGTTTCACACACACCCTATTTTGGTACTGCAGCCTGGACACGTCTCCAGGAAGGAAAAAGTAGATCGAAATAAAAATAGAGGCTTTCGAAATGTTTTCAGCTGATCCTATTTGCAAATGGTAGAATGGGCTTTTAAGATGATAGAATGATCAAGCAAGCCTTCACTTGCCTTGCACAGGCAAGCAGGGGGATCAAGAACATGGAGGGATTATTGCAATGTCCCGTGCAGGGTCAGGAACTGGACTTAATGATCTTTGTGGGTCCCTTCCAGCACAGGAGATTCTGTGATTCTGAGTTTGAAGTCAAACACTTCCCTAAGCCTCAGGAGAATGAGCTACCCTATCATTAAAAAAATCTCTCCCAATTCCTGCCAGCATACTGAAAAAAAAATTAAAAATATTTATTCCTACCAGTTGTATTTGATGTATAAAAATTACATTTACCAAAGTTTTCCTTAAAAAATTATTTTCTTCTACCAGGACTACTCTGGTGAATCCATGTATCCCTGAGCAACCAGGGGGAAAAACCTCCTGTAAAAGAGTAATTTGCTGAAGAAGAGCAAAACTGATACTCCAAAGAAAAGGAGGAAGAGAAGAAAAAGGGGAGTTTTGTCTGTGGAAGCAAAGATTTGATTACAATCATATTGAAGAACAATGGAGAAACCTTGGCATCTCTTACATCCTAGCTTAGCTCTTGTAACCCAAAACCCATGGACTTTCCCCAAATATTCATTTACTGCTCTAAGGCAGAAAATGGGTCAAACCCAGCCCCGTTCGTTCCCAAGAGAAAACCCCAGCAAGGCAGAGTTACCCTGGAAATTTTGCCTGTTTAACCCCTAAGGATGCAGGCCCAGATGGGGAAGTGGGACCTTGAAAGCATCTTTTGTACTGCCCACCTCCCTGCTCCCATGCTGCTGTGCCACCACTTCCCTGGTGTCCCTGCTGTGCCACCACCTCCCTGCTGCTGTCCCTGCTGTGCCACCACTTCCCTGGTGTCTCTGCTGTGCCACCACCTCCCTGCTCCCATGCTGCTGTCCCCCTGTTCCCTGCCCACGGGATGAGTCTCCTTTCCCAGCACCTGGAGGTGAACAGGAATCCCAGGAAAGTTGTGTTTTCTCTCCAGACTGAGCTGAGCAGTGACACTGCCGTGTCACCAAAGCCCTGCTGAGGCTGAGGGGCTGCCAGCATTCCCTGTCCTGGGCAAGATGCTGGGCTGGGATCCCTTTCTCCACCCCATGCTCTGAATAAAGCCCAGCACACTCAGTCTCTCCTTGGCCCTCGCTGCCTGTTCCTTTTGGCATCGCCCCCGGGGCCCTGCCAGGAACATACCACAGAAAACCTTAAGGAGAGCAGCAGAGCCATCCCAGTGCCCCGAAACAAGCAGCCTTTCAGCCTAGAGACAGACAGCTGGAGATGCCAAACCCCGCTAAACACACGAGATTTTCAAGCTGTGTTAAGCTGAAGCTGTGTTTTCTTAAGTCACAAGAATTTCTGAGCTCTTAGCAAGACCTTATTTGCTGATGGCAGCTCAAATATTTTTCTCTTGGCATGAATTCGCACGGCTTGGGTTGTCACAATCAAGTTTTATACAACACTGGCACACAAAAAAAGAGAAGAAAATCAACAAAATCAGGCTCATGTTCCAGTACATTCACAAATCAGATGCTGATTTCTACACTCTGAGTCCAAATCAGCAGTTGGGTACTGAAATCTGCCTCTCTGAAGGGTCCCAGTTCAGGCCTTTCCTTATCTTGGAATGAGGTGACATCACTAGTCTAATTTCCTCGATGCAGAAAAGCTAGTGACTCATCCTGTGCGCCTGCATTTTTGGGATAAACTTGTAAGGCCAGGACAGATGTTATAAAAACAATCTCCCAGTCTTCATTCCTGAAATCTCAAGGGACAGCTGCAGGGGCAACAAATATTTAACAAACAAAGCGTTTTGTCAGGCATTGACAAAAAATAACAATTTAAACACGAAACCCCTCAGTGGTTGCCCAATGTTTAATATTCAGAGCAGTTCTGCTAAATGATCTCCCCCAGATGAACCCGCCTGAGCAGTCGGGCCCCTGCTCCTTCTGCAAACAATGGGTTTGACACTGCAGAAGAACTGCCTTGGTTTGACATCTGCCAGGAAAACCACCCAGAACACACGGCCCCGCTTCTCTACCTTCTCCTGGAGAAAAGGGTCCAGTTATGGAAAGCAGAAACTGGGTATCAGTCGCTCAGATTGCAGGGACGAGAGGAAAAGGGGGCAAAGGTACAGATTCTGACTACACATTAACTTCAGTATCAAAAAGATTTCCAGGTAGGAATTGTATCCACATGTAAATAATTCCCCCCCACACCGAATAGGAGATTCAGGAATTTAATTAGTGGGCTGTGGTTCTCTATGGTAAATATGGCACTGTATATGCCCCGCCTCCTGCTGTGGCAGGACAGGCACCCTAAACCTGAGAACAGGTCTCAACGATATGGGGATAAGATACCCCTTTCTACCATGCCCAACACACCCCTCTAAGGAAAGAAATCCTCTATCTTTAGAGAAGCTCCAGGGGTTTCATAAGCAGTGGGAGCTACAGAGGATCTGTGTTTCAAGCAGCTTCATCAGGATTTAAAATACATCTATTTGTCTATTTCTGAGCCCAGAGAAGGGAACAGAGCTGGGGAAGGGGCTGGAGCCCCAGGAGTGACTGAGGGAGCTGGGAAAGGGGCTCAGCCTGGAGAAAAGGAGGCTCAGGGGGAACCTTCTGGCTCTGCACAACTCCCTGACAGGAGGGCACAGCCAGGGGGGGTCAGGCTCTGCTGCCAGGGAACAGGGACAGGACAAGGGGAAACAGCCTCAAGCTGTGCCAGGGGAGGCTCAGGTTGGACAGCAGGAGGAATTTCTCGATGGAAAGGGTGCTCAGGCCTTGTCAGGGGCTGCCCAGGGAGGTTTGGAGTGCCCATCCCTGGACGTGTCCAAGGAAGGGCTGGAGGTGGCACTCAGTGCTCTGGGCTGGGGACAAGGTGGGCATTGGGCACAGCTTGGGCTCCATGGGCTGGGAGGGCTTTTCCAGCCTCAGTGGTTCTGGGATTCTGTAAAATAACTCGTTTTTCTATGAGGCTTCTCCTCTGCAGGACCTGGTGGCAGGGAAGATGAAAGGGAAGAGCTGGACTCCAGCCCAGGCTGGTGGGCTCTCAGTGCCATGGCCACACCGTGCCTCTCCCTGCCTCAGGTTGGATTCCCAGTCCTTGAATCCAGCATCTTGTGCCCCATGTGCTTGACTTTACAGGGGTCAATGGCCACCAGCAGACCACGGGACACCTCTCTCCACCTCAGCAGCTTTTTTAGGGTTTTCAAAGTGCAAAAGCAGCAGCAGGAAGGAGCACAAGGGAACTCAGCCAGAAGCACCACACAGGACACAGTTAAACGGGGGAATTTTGCCTGGCGGGCCAGAAGTTCACTAGGCTGGAAAAAATCCTTACGATGAATTCATGGAAGGAAAGTTCATCAAGGACTATCAGGACAAAAAGCACAGCCTCTGGTATCCCAGGCTGTAAATCAGTGGAAAGAGGGGACAATGCACTAGTGTCCCAGCCTTAAACTCTTTCCTGTCTCCCACTCTGGACTGCTGCTGGGAATGATGGACAGGGTCAGATCTTCCCTCACTCAGCACCTCCTCAGTCCCCCTTGGAATTCCTGCTGGATGAAGACAGGGCTGCTTTCACTGCTGTGCCACTCTACAGAACCAGCTGCAGGAGACAAGTCCAAGTTGAGGACTCCAGGAGGATGAATTTTTCCTGCCCCATCTCCCTGTGCATCTGAGCCCTACAAGCTACAAGAGGGGCTTTTAATGTGTGAGTGCACACAGGGTCACCTAGACCCTGGCCTAAGTCAGTGCCAAGGATGTTTGACTCTTCCTGAATGAGTGGCTGCTCAGCATTTCCCCCACCCCTCCCTAAAGCAGGCATAGGCACAGCCCTTAGTCATTCCACGCTGCTCAAAGGCTGGTCCAAGGACAGTTCCACGTTTTCCTTAGATAATAATTTCCTAGATTATTGTTAATTGGTCCCTCAAATGTTCATGAAAACTCCCAGCATCTCTCAGAGGGTGGCATCACCCCCGGTTTTACAACCACAGAAGGGCAGTGGAGAATAAGACCAACAACAGATGAAGACTTCAGCTCCCACAATATTTAAGACATAAAAATTATTCATGTTTGAAGAGCAGCTCCCCTGGACTTTGGACTGCACCTCTGAGAGCTCGACACCCCTCACATCCATCCTCAGGGTCTCAGATCAGCTTTCCAGAGATGCAGTGAGCTGCCCCAGCCATGGCTGGGGGACTCATCATGCCCACAGGTGCCTAGCTCAGACCCCCATAGCAGCCCTCTAGAAAACCCCTCCTCTACAATGAATTCTTCTCCCTCTTCCCACGCTCACTGGCAGCACAACCTAATGACCTTCCCATCAGAAGGGCTGGGCAGGCCTGAAAAATGACCTCCCGCCCAACCACACTTTCTGCACCACAATGGGAAGCTAAAACACAGTTTGATATTGAAGAAAACATTTTGTTCTGCCAGAGAGGCCACAAAGATCTCCAGGTCAGAAAGTCTTGGAAATATAGGTGCAGACTGTTGTTTTCCAGCAAAGCACAGAAAAAGCTCATCTCAACAACCCACAAAGTGCTGCAGCGAGCAGAAAATGAGATCCAATCTGTGTAAAACAACTCCTTCCTCAAGCTCTGCTCTCCAAACACATCTTGGCACCCACTCAGCAGACAAAGCTTTTGACACATGGAGCTGTAACTGAGCCAGGCTGTGAGCAAAGGAGCAAAGACCACTCTGGGAGGGACAGGAGGCAGTGCTAGCAAGGAACTACCAGCCCCACAGGCAAATCCCAACTTCCCAGCATCCCATGGCATGACGCACACCCAGGGCTTTCTTTGCATCCCTCCTTTTGTTAATGATACACTCTGTGTAAATTTTCACTTGGAAATGATTAAGCTGTGAAATCATTAAGGAGCTATTTCTCACTCCCTTCAGCTGTGACACCCTGCTCACGATAACAGCAAATTCATAAATGGCAACCTGAATTACACAGCCTTTTTCTTAATGGATTTTAGGGAAGCAAAGTGTACGAGCAGCGTGACCAAAGCACAGGTTCAAGCATTCACACAGGCCCTGCGTGCCACTTATCTTTTGGGGGCACGTACAGCTGTAAGTTTATCTAAAACACTTGCTTTCAGATAGGCAAGGGCTTCTCATTTCTAAAGGCACCCTCCAGGATCAACATCAGCCCAGCTGAAATAAAAATAAAAGAAAGCAAATATGCCAGTGTTTGTCTTGAAAACCCTCCAGAAAAACAAGATCTCTGTGGCCTAAATCTAAGCTGCAGCTGCAGTGCACATGTCTGGCTAATGTAGAGCCTTCAGCATCATTTGCTGATTGACTAAATGCTCTTGCAGGGGCATGGATGGAAACCCACACCTGTGTTAGGGGTTTTGGCAGGGACTTGTGGCTGGCTATGACTTGATCTGTGTAGCCTGAAAACCAGAGGAGGCTGGAGTCTGTGTTTTTGCCAGAGTCCAACAGCATGACAGGAAGGAACACGCTGACTCCAAGTGCTCCCACTCAGAGCTGCAGGAGTTACAGCCAGGTTTAATGCCCTGGCCACCAACATGGATGGCAGCACTACTCCAACCACCACCACCAGCAGAGGTGCTCAGACCACACACCAAGATGGTTATTTAATTCCCCAACCCCTGGAAGGCTCAAGCATGGAAAGGAGAAAGCATTCATCTTTAGGAACCTGCAACTTTTCCTGACTTTTCTTCCCTGAAATCCCCCAAATTGAACCTGCGTGCTCTTACAGAGCTGAGTGTGGTTATTAAACACTGGTCTGGCACACTGGCAGCCCAAGTGAATAAAACAGCAAGGTGGGGACTAGAGACTGTAAAGGGAATTTTCTAATAGCAAAGGGCTTCAGAAGAAATTGGGAGAAAAGGGGACAAAGTTGTAATTAACAAAACAACAAAAGTTAATCACCTCACCTTTCCATGGTCTTCGAAGAAAAGAGATATAAAGCAAACAAAGTAATAGGAAATAAACCAAGAAATCCCAAGCATGAGATGAGCAGCTGGAAAACAATCACCTTTAGATGTCACGGTGCAACGAGTTGGGCGCTGTGTTCCACAGAATAAATCATGCTGTAAGAACAAGCAGCTTGTGACTCGCTGGATAAAACATGGGTTTTAGAAAACTCACTTTCTTGAGTGACTCAACGCAGAGCAAGCCACGTTAATTCCCTGAAATCGGGGTTTTGCTGCCCTGTCCCTTAGGCAGTTTCACTGCGATGAGCTACTCAGAACTGCTTTGAAAATAAACATCTTTCAAGTTGTTTAGCTCCTTAAGTTCAAGGGAACAGTTAAGAGTAAGTGTGAGAGGAGATGAATGCACGGTTTGGGTGCTTTAATAAGCTTTTTCTTTCATGTTGCTTGGCAATTAAACTGATGGAGATGTTCCTGCTTCGCCTGGGGTATCACTCAGACCATCTGAACTCTGCCCTGCAGCTCCATTTTTTTTCAACACGAGAGTAGTTTTTAGGCAAAGAAACTAAGCCTCTTTCCTCAGGGTTGACATCTGATCTTGTGGGTTTGTTGCTCCTCTTTAAATAAATTTAAATAAGCCCACATCATTTGCACATAAGCCCTACAGAAACACAAGTGAGCTAGCAGAAGTTACAGCTCCGTGGCCCGCTGCAAGCCAGGGATGCCACACCAGCCGGATTCCTGGAGATACTGCTGCGACACCAGGCAGGTGACAAAGCTGGAACACTTCCCCTGAAAAAGGCAATTTCGGTGCTGGGCTCTCATTCTCCCTAAGCACCTGCAAGGGCACCCGAAGAGAAACTTCACCGGCCGGGAGCAGGGCTCCCAAAGCCTCCATCCCATGGGACGCACTGAGCCGCACTTTCCACACAGCCCTGGGGACACAAAGCCACGCCGGCAGTCACCCTGCCAGGGTGTCTGTGGCTCCGGGCTCCGTGGCGAGCTTCCCTGGAGCACAGTGCAGCATCTGTGTCCTCCTGCCCGCCAGGAAAACGCCGCCCGGCACAGGGCACAGGCAGCGAGCTGCGGAAATACCGGCGGCGCCGCAGGTGCGGGGAGAACGAGCTGCTCTTTCCACAGAGCTCAAAGAACCCCTCAGCCCTGACAGCCACGCCGTGCAAAAGCCCACACAATGAACAAGGGCAGCTCCACCTCCCTCACTGCGCTCCCGTCACGGTGTGCTGGCTCCTGAGAGCGGGGTTTGCCACTGAGGCACACAGGAGGGCTGTGTGAGGGACATTAAGGCTTTAAGGGCATCGTTACAGAACGTTCTTCTGCCCAAAAAGTGAGTCCTGAAGCTGGCCAGAAATAAAGGCTTTCTGTCAGTGAGGGCTGGGAACACGAGGGCACTGCCTGGCACGTAGAGCATTTCAAGCCTCCCGCAGCGTCATGAGCAGAAGTGAAGTGAGCATACAGTGTTTCCATATTAACCAGCCAGAGAGAGATCCCTGCACACCAAGACTCTGGTCTTCACACAAGGCAGAATTAAGGTGCCATGTCCATTTACAAGGACAACACATGCAGAAGCAAAAGAAATACTTTTTTTTCTTCTTTGCACCTTACCATATTATCAATTAATAAATAGGTGTGCAATTAAAGCATCCTCAAACCAAATTCAAACTCCAGAGACCGTTCAAGCTGAATTTAGGGTTTAAATCCCGGGCTTCCAGTTATCCAATCTGCAAAATGAGGAGCACTGTCAAATAACACAGTGGTCCATCTCACAACAGCTGACACTGCTGTGCCTTTCCAAAATTTGACAGCTGATCAACATCACCTGCAAAACCCAGCTCTGACATCCCGTCAGCCGGTGAATAAAGCTGCTAACATCCAGCCTCACAAAATCCGGTCTGTGGGACAAAGATAAATGCACTGCCCACATCATGAAACTGTGATAAAACTGAGGTTTTAGTAGCAACAGGGATTTTTAGGAGTAATAAGGATTCGTGTTACTGGGAGAAAGAAGAATGAGGAATAAGAAGGGGCAACAGAAGGATGATCCTACTGCTGTATCAATGGGGATCTCAACAGGATAAATTATTGTATCTTCATTTTAAAATGGAACACCTTTGGCTGTTGCAGCTACGAAAAGCGTCGCGACAAATTGTCTGTGGGCACAAAAAAGTCAAAGTACCCTGAGCAAAGTTAAATTCCTTATCCACGCCTTTGATATAAACCGGAGATGGCTGAAACCGAGAGGCTGCTGAGGTTGCAGGTCGGAGAGAGAACTTCCTTTACACTCTGTGCAGCCACATCTTCCTGGCAAGGGACAGGAAGATCATTAATGGGACATCACCGTTTCACCGTCACTCCCCAAACCTCTTGTAATGAGAGAAATCACGCCTTTTCTCACTCCATCAGATACCTGGCAGATAAGCACACAAAAATCCGCCTACAGCTGTCAAGCTGATAGCATCTGTTTTGACAGCCACGGCACAAAGTTCAGCCGCAAACTCGCTTATAAAGGTCATTTTTCCAGCCCAGGGTGGAGGCAAAGGAGAGGGATTATTCTGGAAGTTCAGTAATGCCTCTCTCCTGTCACAGCAATAAACAGAACTCCCATACACAGCTCACGGCTCGCACCTCCCCTGCCTGAAATAATCCCCAAACCACAGGTTTTTGCGTTTCCAAGAACACCCCGCCGCACAGGCGCGCTTTGTTCCGTGTGGTTTTGGATGCATTCCTCCCAGGACAGATTACCACTGTGTCCAAAATGCATCAAATCCATCGGAAAAGTTTATGGCAAACTTTAAAAAAAAAAAAATCAACCAGCAAAAAGCAGCCCGAAAGACGGGCTTTACGTCAAGATTTCTTCTGGTTCTGATTTAAAACCTGGAAAACGTACGCACAGCCAGAGGGACCCAGAGCTCCCATCCCAGATCCAAGGAGTAGGGGAGGGCAGCTGGCGAGCGGAACGCGATGTCTGGCTGCGGCTGTGATCTGCAATTTTAATTTCTAACTGAACTGCGCCCTGGCTATGATTGCTTCGCTTTGCCGCGCGTGTTCTAAAGCGCTGGCTGTGCAGCGATGCTGAGAGCCTGACCGTGGCGGTGACCGCCTCACCAACTCCTTCCCCCGCCTGGGACCGGGGCAGAGGACACCCCAAAAGCCACGAGCGAGGCACGACCCTGGAGGGAACCCGCGGGGACCGAGGTGGGCACAGCGGGACAGGTGCGGGATGCGGAGCGGGGGATGCGCGGACCGCCCGAATGCCAGCGCTCCCATCCCCGCCGTCCCGAGTGATGGAGGGATGGGCTGGCGAACTCCCGGAGGGCCCCGGCTGCGGCCGCCCGGGGATCCCAGCGCAGGAGAGCGAGAGGGACCCGCAGGCACCGCCCGCCCCCCGCTCCCCGGCGCGTCCCTACCGTGCGCTCCTGGCTCGACATGGTGCTGCGGCGGCGGGCCCGGCGGGCCGGGGCTATAAGGGCTGCGGGACACGTAGCGCGGCCCTGGGCCGGCCCCTCTCGCCCTGCGCCCGCCCCCGCCGCCGCCTCCTCCGGTCCGGCCCCCGGGGGAACCGGGCAGGGCGCTCCGGGGCCGGGGGGCGCGGTCCCCATGCCCCGAAGGAGCGCCACGGCGCCCGCATCCCGCAGCACGGCGCGCCCCGGCAGAGCCGCCCGCGGAAAAGCGCCCTGAACTGGAGCGCTCGGGGCTCTCCTGCCACGGCCAGGCTCGAGGAGAGGGAGGAGGAACAGCAGCCCACAGAACACTACTGGGCGAAAAAGCACTTCCCGAGGATGATGATGATAATGAAAATGATGTTTAAAACCCAGCAGTGCTGGAGGCTGGTCCCTGAGGGTTTGGCCAAAATACCAAAGAAGTTGAAAAGAAGTACAGTGGAGCCTCCTAGCAAACAAAGTGCAGCAGGTGAGGGGAAGAGAACCCCCCTGACCGACAGCTTTGCCCCAAATCCTCAGTTTTCCACTGCCGGAAAAGTTCAGGTCCCAGAACTCTGCTGAAACAGAGGAAAGGACAGGCAATGTCCTGGTGGAAGGAAGCCACAGTACAGCCCTGGGATGGCCTGTGAGCCAAGGAACAGAGACAGGAAGATTCTGGTGTGTGGGTAATTCCACACCCAAGGGTGTATGGTCCCATCCAGCATGGCACTTATCCTCCCGGACCACTGCTTCCTGCTCCATACCCATCCATGGATCCATGCCAGGGCGACAAGGACAGCTGTGCCAACTGTGCTGCCTCTCCTCTAGGAGGAGATACCTCACTTCTCATTGTGCCTGGAAGAGCAAGTGCTCCCTTCCAGGTCCAACATGCTGAGGCTACTTTGAGCACCTCCTGGGACCTGTTCAGCACATAAATAAACCTGTACAGCAGTCCATATATTATTCCTGTTTAGTCTCTATCCTTCATTCCAGCAGAGTTTAAAATCATGGATGCTGTGACTGGGGCCTGAGTGAAGACCCTCGAAGGAAAATGAAAAAGGTGTAGGGATTCTGCAATGCTCCCCAAGGTTCATTCTCCTGATGGACTCTTAAAACAGAAAATGGGAAGCCCTGAGGGAGCAGTGGAAGGATAAATGCGGTTCCTCAAATTAGGTTTTGCTGCAGGAACAGCACAGTTGGCCCACTGTGGGAAAACACGAAGGTGAAAGAATGGGCTGGAAGGAGGCAATAGCACCTGCTTAAGCAACTCCCAAAGCCAGGCAGCTATTAGAGTGTGATCAGCTATCAACGGAATAATCCCCAGTGTAATTCCAGTTAAACCCATGGCATTACATTTGGGATTAACTCAGCTAAATAATACCAGGGTTGCTTTTCAGCACCACTCATTCACTGCTTTTCCTCATATAGTTTTTCTCCGTTAAGGCCAGATTAAATTTCTGCCATAGAAACAACACGGCAAGGTTGGAAGAACAGGGAAAGAAGGCTGAATACAATATCCATTGGAAAAGTCCATCCTTTACTCCCTCTCCATGCTACCTTGCCTTTCTGTACCTTCAGTAAAGCAGAAGGGTGGAAAAGGTGCCCAACAGACCAAAGCCAGCAGGGAAACACATTTACTGAAGAACGAGGAGCAGCTGGGAGGGGATTGTGAAGAAGAACAGGCACAAAGAAGGGCTTCTGTAACAACAGACCACTCTAAACCATCCTGGCCTGACACACAACTGGTTCTAGAGAGGGCGTTTTTGAAAGAAAACTTTTTTTTCTCATTAAAAGTCAGCTGTAGAAAGAAGAGCGGAAAGACAGAAAACTGATGTTACAATGTAACAGAAAAATTAGCATCCAGAGCATGTAACACCTCCATGTTTCCCCTAGATACCCATCAGTGAGAAGAAAGTGAGTCAACATTATCTCCATTTGTTGCATCATTCCTCACTTCAAACTTCATCAAAGTTATTTCCCTTCTAGGAATTAAACTAACTGCTCATAACCTGTTTGAGAATTTGAGCAAATAATATTTTGTGTATAAGAGATCTGAGGGCTTTTCACCTACTTTTCACTTATTTTTCCCAAGCGCAATACGAAGAACGGTGTGAACGTTTGATACATTAAGCTATAACAACTAAATATATTTGGCTATTGTCATAAGTTTTAATTTGTATGGGGATTTTCAAGGAAGTAACTGAGGAAACAATGAGAAACGAAGCAAGCAAGAAAAAATAATCTAGTTCATTACCTCACAAATTAGTGACACTCAATTTTCATCAAAGAACTTCTTGGGCTGTTGAATAAGAGCTTCAGCCTCATGCAGCCAGGGAAAGCAGCATCATCCCAGCAAAGCAGGCAGGGGCTGCCTCTGGATCCCTGGAAGTGTCCAAGGCCAGGTTGGACAGGGCTTGGAGCAGCCTGGTACAGTGGAAAGTGTCCCTGCATGTGGCACAGGGTGGAATTGAATGAGCTTTAAGATCCCTTTCAACTGAAACCATTCTGTGATTTTATGATTACAGGGAATATTTTTATTTGTGGGGATTCTCACTCTGCTTACAGGAGACTGTTGTTCCTCTCCTTATTGGGAAGGACAAAAGAAAGTCATTCCCCCACAACCTGCCCTTGTGCACTGGGATTCAGCATTTTCCTGCCAAGTCTGTACTGCCCTACGTCCCAATCTCAAAGAAACAATAAATCCCTAGAGAAAAAGCTTTCTTAGGAGCCCATTGTGCAACTTCTTACACTAACAGAGAGCAGAATAACTCCCCCAAACAGGCCCAGGAAACAGCTGCTGGAGAGGCATTTGCTTCATCCATCTTCCCCATTCCAGATCACCTTCTTAGTCAAAATTCCTATCCCAGCATTACACAAGAAATTGCCCCAAAGCACCAACACTCATGTCAATAGTCACAAGCTGGCCATGACCAGTGGGATAGGTTCACTCACACCTTCTGCCACCTACAAGGTCGCAGAGGTGGAAATTAAGAGGCCACATCCTTTCTGCTCAGAGGTATCAGCCCCAGAAGTGCTTCAGCCTCTGGGCAAGTGCCATGAAAGGAGAGGGCTCTGCCTTGCAGAGTTCTGCCACGTGGAAGATACAGGAGGGAGGTCACTGTCTCTGACTTTGCTCAACTAAACTCTTAAATCCTTGCAGGAATTCCCTTATTTGATGACTGCTAGGTGGAAAACTCCCTGCACTCAAAACTACTCCACTGCTCTTGTTAATTTGCCTTCCTAGTGCCAGGGAACCTGCAGATGAAGGTTCAGTGCCTTGCTTAGTTTTTCAAGTGATGGAGATAGAGTTGTTGCCTTCAGCACCATTTCTTCTCGGCTTTGTTTTTCCACAGTGCCAGGGGCAGCTGTCACCCAGTTAATGAAGCATCCTCCAGTCACTTGGAGTGTGACAGATTCTGCTCATCCTGTTCCCAATGCACTAGGATCGGTACCTTTGAAATCTGAATATTCCCCAACTGAACCCACGTAACTGCTCTGGCATCAGCCTGTAGAAATACCAGAGATACTGAACTGCCCCAACAAGCACTTCCAGCTTATCCACCTCACCTTTCACCCTTTGCATAAAGGGGGGGGGTGAATTCTGTGTATAAGTCAAGGGTGGATCTACAGCCCTAAAGCCTCACTTGTGAGATGTCAAATCAGAAATAAGCTATGAAAGCAAAAGACAGATTGATGGAAGAACCAGAGATCCAGCTTAGGGCATTACCTTCTGGAGTCAACAATCAAGACTTTAATGAGAAAAGAAAATGTTTTTCCTTTCTTTATTATATAACTCAAACACACGGGATCATCCTCAACTTCCAGAAAGTTGTTTGAGAGAACAAGAGCTCCAGAAGGGACAAGAAATCAGCCACTGAAACCTCCAGCACTGGCTGCAACACCCACTGCTGTTGGGAACTGCTACAGAAACCAAGTTCAAAACCAGTTTGCCAGGATTTCACAATGGGAGAGAGGAGCTCAAGCCAGGAACAAGCTCTGCACCTACTTGGGTCTTCTCATAGTGCTGCAGCTCTCACTTTAAACAACCCAGAGCTGGGATTGGCAGGCTGGGTTTTTAATGCCCCGTGACACAACCACTCCTGCTCTCTAGCAGGATCTTGGTTTCCCACACACCCTCCAGGCTGTGCTGACAGTTCTGAAGGTTCCCTGTGCAACTCGGTCCAGCCTTGGGGATGGCATCCCACACATACCAAATCCCCATAACCATTAGGGAAATAGTAAAAATAGTGGACAACACTCTGCAAGGAAGGGAATATTGACTTTACAAATATCTTCCCTTGGAAGTAAAACAAAGATTCTTATCCTTTTGTGGTGTGTCATGTTGCAGTAAAGATATTTTGTTATTGAATGTAATTATCTGCTACAGGTCTGTTGCCTTTGCCCTGTGTGATTTCTTATCCCTATCACAGACTTTGACCCATATCCCTATCTTGCTCCTTTTACAATACCAGAATAAAGATCTCAGCTCCCGGAATTTTTTCAGATTCACTTTCCCTACAGTAATCAGGGAACTCAGGAAGTATGTATGTCTTCTCAAGCAGGCTGGCAGAAAAAAATGCCAAAGATATCTACAAAGACACCAGGCTGGCTAAAACTGCCACCAGGACAGTAGTGATTGAAGCAGAATCACTTAAACTTAAAATTAAAATCCAGTTTAAAAGGAGGCAATTTAAAACCCAGCCTCTCCAGGGCCAGGCAATGTTAGAGCTGGACAAGCACAGACAGGTAGGGAAGTCAGCACCTATCACATTTTGAAGTCTAATTACATCCTAATCCTTTTACAAAGCACCCAGCTGTGACAGCAGCTCCTACCTGTCACTCCCTCCATCTCCAGACACGTGTGCACCAGAGCACCAAGCACTTTTCCAGCCAGCACAGGGAAAACTCCATGGTCCCCACCTGTTTGCACTCCTGTGCAGAAGCAGATTTAGGATCTTCAATACACTACTGGATTGCAGCACTTTTCCCCCTGTGCCATTCCCTAGTGGGATTTGTCACACAGATTTCCAGACAAGCTGTCGACCATGACAGATGTGTGCTCCCACCAACTAAGAAAAGCAACTGTTCTTACAGGAAACCATGTGAAGGGAAGCTGCTTCTGGTTTGGTAAATTCAATCTCAATTTTGCTATTTTTAGAATAATCCAGAGAAGCCTTTTTACCACTCTCATGGAAAAGCCATTCTTAGGTAGAGATGGTAAGCTTTAAAAAAATCAGGGTGATATTTAGCATTTGTGACAGGTGTTGGGTGTTTACTCAAACACTGATTTTCATAGAATGGTCTAGGTTGGGAGGGACCTTAAAGCCCATCCAGCGCCACTCCCTGCCATGGTCAGGGACACCTTCCACTGTCCCCGGCTGCTCCAAGCCCCATCCAACCTGGCTTTGGACACTTTCAGGGATCCAGGGGTAACCACAGCTTCTCTGGGCAAAGTGGCCCAATAACCATGATGGAGCTCAAAACTCCTCAAAGCTCTCCATTGCCGTACAGGATGGAAACAATTCCTTGTTTACAAGGCAGAGCTGCCTCCTCCAGCTCAGGTCTCTGATCTGCAGGCTGTGTGTGAGAGATGAAGTAGGTCACATGAGCCTCTGCTGCTCCTTGTCTTGCCTCATCCAGCTGGAAGCTCCAAGCATGCCCCCAGATTTGGCTTTTACACCCAACTCCAGCCCTGTGTCCAAAGCTGGGTTGATCAATACATGCAGCACCTCTTGGGGGAAAAGAAAAAGAAAAGAACCTGAACCTATCAAGAACCCCTTTCAACTTTAAGATCCCTTTCCTGCCTGAGCAGGGACATGGAGCACAGTGGCACAGGACAGTCAGGCCATGGCATGCTGAGAGTGACATTTGCTCTCAGTTCTGCCTGTAAAGGACGCAGATGGAGACAGGGGAGATATGCTCCATGGGAACACTGGAGGATCCATCTCACCTGACCTCAAACCCAGGAGAAGAAAGGCAAAGGGGAAATCTCCTGATTAGCCCCAGGGATAATCAACCCCTGCAAACCCAACCATCCTCACTGGTGAGTTCAGGGCAAAGCCTGCATTCCCTGCAGAGGAAAGATGTGCTGCTCTGTGCCACACCAATGCCCACGAGGGATGAAGAATAGCCTGATAATTCTGGGTTATGGGAGATGAAATCTGAATCCCAAAGGCTTTCCTGCAAAGCCAAGACACAGCAGGACTTTGCATATGCTTCATGCTTGAGAGGGCTGGGAGGACCCAGCCTTCCCTGGGGAAGCAGGTCCTGGATTATAAAAGCATCAGGCATGCAGGCAAATGAAGAAACATAGGATGCAGTTAGAACACTCTTTATATTGCAAAAAATGAAATTTGTTCTACACAAATCTATGAGCTAGAAATGACCTGTGGCATCTGGTGGAGAAAGTTTTGTAGCAGAAGATGGGAACCAGAGCACAAAGCCTCCACAGGGACACAGAAAATAGCCCTTACCAACTAAATAAATATTAAAACCTCACTGGCATCAGCCTAATGATTAACCTTCCCACGAAAAAGCGTGGGGAGGACTCCCTGCCAGCAGCAAGCTGTTTGTTAGACCGCATCTAGAAAACCAGGTACAATGGCAGTCACTAAAGTTCAAAAGAACTGAAGTGAAACAAGCCAGTACACATGTGAAATAAGTCAGGTGAGGAGGAGAGATGAGGAGGGACCAACTTATCAGATCTGGCAAAGCAAAGACTGAAATGAGATACAAGTGGCATCTCCAGAGGGATCAGCAGGCCAACGACTATGTCAGGACACAGAATAGGGAGACAAAGGCCAAGTATAACATTACAGGCTGAAAATCAAACCCCTAAGGACTTCAAATCTCCCTTCTGGCACATGAAGCAGGAACTAGAGCTTAGGGGGTTGGATTATTTAAACTGATAGGTGAAGGAAAGGCTGGACATGACCTGGCAGCCTAGAAAGCCAACTATGTCCTGGCTGAACCAGCACAAAGGTGCAATCCCAGAGGATCAAGAGCCACCTCTCTGTGCTTTGGACAGAACTATCTGATTGCCTGAAAATATTCCCTCTACCTCATCCCTTGTATATTTATTCTAACAAACCAGTAATTCATTTCAAACTGCCATAATTTAAAAATACAGGATATTGCACATTTATAAATATTAGAAAGTTGATTCAATTTTCAGAAGTATTTTTAGGCAACCAAAATCCTCAGAGAGCACCAAATAGCATTAATAACAAGAAGGAGCAATACATCATACACGAGGACATCTTTGGGATGCTATTTTATGTGGGGAAAGTGTGAAATAAAAACCTGCAAAAGTTCACAAGAATTATCATTTCACTCCTTTTCAAGTCAACAGCACAGCCTCACCTTGAACAGTGTGTGCAAGCGTGGCCCAGGAAACATATTTATAGGCACAGGGTAAAACCAAGCCAAAAATCAAAGTAGCAACCAGAAGAACAGAGTAACTTCAGCACAAGGAATAAAGAAGCAAGATGAGCCCCTCCCACGTGGGGAAAAGAAAATCAAAGCCACAAGTGGCACAAGTAGGATGCAAAGAGGTCAAGTGTTTATCTCCTCTTCCAATAAAAGTGCTCCAAGGAATGCGATGAACTGCTGGCATAGAGGAAAACAACACTGAAACAAGATCTGTATCACAAGAACTGCTCCAGAACACATGCCAAGCCTCACCATTTGCATATGGTAACTAACTATGCTAACTGAGAATGTTGGAATCTCTCACTGTTTTCAAATCACAGCTCCTGGAAACGTGGCTGAAATTCCAGTCTAGCAGGAGACTCAAATGAGAGGAGCTGGATCCTCCCAAAGCTCCAGCTGAGCTCCAGCATCCACCACATCCAACTGCAAAGCAAGTCACAGAATCACAGAAAGGTTTGGGTTGGAAGGGACCTTAAAGCCCATCCAACCCCAGCCCCTGCCATGTCAGGGACACCTCCCACTATCCCAGGCTGCTCCAAGCCCCATCCAACCTGGCCTTAAGACACTTCCAGGGGCAGCCACAGCTTCTCTGGACACCCTGTGCCAGGGCCTGCCCACTCTCCCAGGGAACAATTCCTTCCCAATATCCCATCTATCCCTGACCTCTGGCACCATTCCCTGTGTCCTGGCACTCCAGACTCTGACCCAAAATCTCTCTCCATGTTTCCTGTAGCTCCTTCAGGCACTGGAAGGCCACAATTTGGTCACCCCAAAGCTTCTCCTCTCCAGGCTGAACAATCCCAGCTCTCCCAGCCTTTCCTCCCAGCAGAGCTGCTCCATCCCACTGATCATCCTGGTGCCTCCTCTGGACTCTCTCCAGCAGCTCCAGGTCCCTCCTGTGCTGGGCCCCAGGGCTGGAGCAGCTCTGCAGGTGGGGTCTCACCTGAGCACAGGGGCAGAACCCCGCCCTTGGGTTAGGAGAGCTGTGTAGAACAGAAATTCCTTGAGAGAAATATATACAGCTAAACACAAATCCACTGCTCTTATCTCAAAAAACCCCTGTAGCCACAATCAGGAGTGTATGGGGAATGTTTACCCTATCCCTATGCTCAAGGCACCACATCCCACCAAAAGCCAGAGGGCACTGGGATGAAGGACCTTGAGTCTGATCCCACCCAGATCCTCTTTCTGCAGTGGTTCCCAGGATCACCTGGGCACCTTCTGTTCCTGTAAGAGGTTCAGGATCTGTTATCACAGCCAGGGAAGCATTTGAGAGCTACAGGTCACTAATGTGGACAAGCCTGCAGAGCTTTTCTGACCTCTAAACAATACAAAATCGACCTTGTTCCCTCCATATTATTCCTTCCACAATAATCCCTCCCCTGAAGACAAGGGATTTGTTTCTGTTAACACAGAACACAGGTGTGCTGCTCTAACCTTTCAGCAGAACATCAGAAAAACAACAGTCCCTTTAAACACTAAGGAACTGTTACATAAAATAAATAAATGACTCCAGCACCATAAACCCCACATGCTGTTAACCTGAACCTCCTCAGTCCTGACCTTCACTCTAGGCCAGGAGAAAATCTATAATTTAAAGCCCAGGAAAGCAAGAATTTAACACTTTAAAGATAAGCCATTATTCCTGCCTCAGCAGCACCTGATAATACTGCCTTCCTCTTGAGAAGCTAGACAACAACTCTTTAATGTATTATAGACACAAAAAACAGGGAGAGGGGAAGATGGATGGTGGTGATCGTGTTCCTTGCCCAAAGGTTCTATGCGGTGTCTTAATTTGAGAAGCATTTCACTCCTTTGCCTGTGACTTCACAGTTTGGGGGGCTTTTCCCTGTTGTAAACAAAACATCCTCTATTGTTTTCCATTTCCAGCTGTCTTACACTAACATATCTTCACAGAAAATGCAGAAACAGCCCTTAATTGAAGATGACATCATCCCAGCCACCACACCCTTTCTGCATCTGCAAAAACCTTGTCAGGAAACTGTTGCTGCTTTTTATACCAGGGGTCTTGGAAACAACAGTAAATCTTTAGTCCCCTCAAAATGTGAGCATAAAAACCTAATTAAGGCATCTTCTATTAACCACTGAGAAATCTGATGACTTAAAATAATCAGAGACACCAACACATGTAACAGCAACCTCCCAGCTGTATTTTGAAGAAAAACACAACCATGATTCCAAAGATCATGTCATTATTGCTACTCAGAAAACAGACAAAGAAAGTGTGCAGTTTTATTTCACAGCACTAAAAATCCACAAGTTCTCCAAATTCATCCAGTTAGTACCAGATCATTACAAACCTGCATTTGGCAGCTCCACACTAACCAGAACAGCAGCTCTTAATAGACAGAAAAAAATTCACTTGTGAGAAAGATTAAACATTTAACAAATTAAAGTGTACATCACACATATTGGAGGCCAGCATACAAGAACACTGTCGGTATTTCCATCAGTGAAAGCTTCCAGTTTCAGAAAAGTTGCAAAGAGTCCTTGACAGATGTCTGAGATGGGGCCTCCAAAGGCACAGGAAGGAGGAGAAAGCATTATTTGTCTTGCAGGACTTTTGCAGGATGTGGGAAAGTGCACAGTTAGGAGATGTGGCAGCTTGATCAAACACTGTATACTGAGACAGTGCCCAACTTTGGAGAAGCATTTTGATCCACTTTAGTTTTCTTTTTTTAAGTATCTAAACAAATGTCTTTGTTTATTAGACAAAAGGATCAGAGTGAAGTCACCTTCCCAGTGCTAAGAACCAGAATAAGTGCCTGGAGTATTTACATGTCCCAACACTTCTATAGTGCCACAATGGTGAAAAGTTTCCACACAAAACCTATAATTTTGCCAGAGGAGTGAGTCAGAGCATCCTCAAAACACAGAGCACCAACAGCACATTTTCCTCTCCACTTAATTGCTGACAGCCACTAAAGAGATATTTGTGGGGGTATGATGGACCTGGGCTCCAAGGTGAAACAGGGAACAGCTTCTGAGGCATCACCCACAGAATTTAAACACACAATCAATGTGCTAATGCACAAAGGGTACTCCACAATAGGAGTTTTTTGGTTCCTGCATCTCATCTGGCACACAATCAAAAAAAAGCAGTCAAGTGAATGATGTATCTTTTAACAAATGTGATGTCTTAAAATCAGTCTTGCTGAACTGACAACAGAATCCACCATTCATCTCCCATAGTCAGGCTTTCATGCCTTTTGTTCATGAATCATCACTGACTCATAGAAAATATTTGTTCAAAGGTGGATTTTCTCACTCTCGTATCTGCTCTTTCCAAACTTAACTGCCTTTAAACAAAGGCTCATTTCTTTGTACCCTGACTCAAATGTTGCAACAAAGTTCCTAACTGGGATCTGTCACAACCACTTCCATCAGTTGACTTAGTCCCAAGGTAGGATCATGTGAAAGAGGAGACATGCAAAGGCGATTGAGCAGTAGTCATATGCAAGGGCTGACAATTATCCTGACCTATATTCCTCTGGTTGTTGCAGCACTGAACTCCTCCCCAGCCATTTCCCCAGCTTCAAAAAGAGCTGTGGATTTAACACAGGCATGTGCTGCAATATTTGAACCAGTACCTTCAGTGATCTCTTGGTCTCTGCAGCAAGTGGTACACTAATTAAACAGGGCCCTTCAACCACAGGTAGGGAAATACCCTTAACTCAGAGCAAAAGCAAAAACCAGGTGTTCAATCGCTCCTTAACTTACAGGTACATAAACACAAAGTGCTTTTATACAAGGTATATTAAGAAGAAAAAAGTGACAAAAGGCTGAGTCCCCAAAAATTTTTTTATAAAAACACACACCAAGTGTAACTTCTCAACTTGGAGTTTGGCTTTCTTTTTTCTGCATCTGTTTTTGCAGCAGCTAAGCCCCCAGTTCTGGGGGTGAGCCTACAGAAAGGACTTAGCAGGTTCACTATAGACACTTACACCCTGAACTGCTGCAGGCTGTGCTGTGGTAATCACTTACTCCCAGTCTTCCCCTCCTGCCCAGGAAACACAGCAAAATAAACCCTGCTTTACAGGGTGAGCTCTGAATGCTCATTAGATGGTGAGAGTGCACACTTGAAGAGCTACCAGCACCATAAATCCATACCCTAATTTGCTTTGGGACAACTTGGTCAGTCATTCCCTTGCAGGTGATGAAGGAATCTTTATTTCACTTGATTCAGACATTCCTCATCACTTATCTTCAGTTTTCCTTTTACTGTCACACTGCAGAGCTCTAAAATACTTCCCAGCCTTCAGGCATAAGGGAACCTACTTAAAGTGCAGTTGCTTTAAAACATAACCAGTTCTTCTATGCCATTCACCTCTTTAAAACCAGCTGCATTTCAAAAGCAAGGTGGTACATCAAATGTGTAAGGCCTACACATAAGTGGCAGCTTGTTTTGTGCCTTAAAGTTAGCAGAAGTCAAGCCTCAGCCCAATCTTTATACAGTTCAAAAACCTGGATTTAGAGTTCGCAACAAATTCCATTTCAGGCAGGAGGCTGGAGATATCAGAGGTGCTTTCCAGCCAGACCTGGTAGGAAAACTGTCGGCAACCGGCCAGGACCAAGATATTCAGAGCCATGGCACAGCCTAACTTGAATGCCCTGGCCCAAATAACACCAGAAATGAATGGTGTTAGTGAAAGGACACTCCAGAGTATTTACAGAATAACTGCTGCATGTCCCAGAGCACTTTAAAGGAAGAGTGGCTACTTTCTACTCCCTCACTTTATTTTTTTCCTACTTCCTTTTAAAGATAATTTACTCACCCTGGAGACTATCTTGCTATGCAGGATGGGTCAAGGATGACCTTAAGACTTTTAATTCCTTGCCCCTTTTCAAGCAGGTGATGCATGCAGGAACTCCTCCTGCTTTAAAATGCCCAAAATAGAAATTGTGCTGTCCAGGCAGAAGTTGTGCAGCTGTAGAGAAGAACTATGTACCCTCTCCCTTCTAGAAGCTTGGGAAAAGGATAAAAAAAAAGTTTGAAATATTTCATGCATGGCACAGGAAGAACAGCAGCTAGAAACACAGGCAGCACAAAGCAACACTGAATCAGTCCAACCACCTCCAGATCCGATAAAACAGAAGCTGCCCCAGCTCTTAAATCTGTCTATGGCCCGTTCATAACAGCAATGACCAATGAAATCAGCTTATTTGCACATAAACACAGGTATTTGTCTTGCATCACACATTTGTTACAACTTCCCCATGACAGCAGTTGTTTATGCAGTTCTCTTTACGCAACAGAGAACCAGTGCACTGAGCTGAGACAACCCCCCCAAATCTGCAAGGTTAGAAAGTCTACACAGCAGCAGCAAATCATCCAAAGTGCTTGTTCCCAATGCCTGTGGAACTGAACCCAGACCAGTTTGACCATTTCATTCCCTCACAGCTCATCCACAGCAGTGACATTGACTTTGGCTAACTCGCACTCCTCTTTGAAGTGGCAGTTCTCCAGGATGTCCTTGTAGTAGTGCTTGAGGTCCGTGTAGGTGGAGGTGGTCTCGTTGGAGTGATGGAAGGACAGCAGTTTCTCGTTGAGCAGCAGCTGCACCTGGTACTCCTCCTGGGAGGCGTTCACGTGGTCACAGTGGTAGAGCACGAACACCAGGTTGGCTGCGTAAGGCACGATGCGGCCGCTGCGGAATTTCCGCCGCGCGTGCCGGGCGTAGTTGCTGGCCAGGAGAGGCTCATCATCTTTGAAGTAACCCATCAGGGCAAGCAGGGGCTGAAGGGTCTCTGCGTGCCCAACTTGGACAATCAAAGGTGAAGAAATAGGTTTGGAGCTACAAAAGAAAAGAACCAAAGGGATGAGCAAGAGCCTGTGCTTTAAAACAAAACACCAACACATTGCACAGCTGCCAGCAACCATGGCTGAAGGACACCTTGAACCTGTGTTACTCCTGAGAAAAACCTGTTTTGGAATTCCAGTCTGTTACAGACATTTTAAATGCAGCTTCCTAATCTTTGTCCAAGGCCAACACAGTAGTGCTCAGCAAGGCCAAGTGCTGGGTCCTGCTCTGGCGTCACCCCAAGCCCTGCAGCTCCAGGCTGGGGCAGAGGGGCTGGAAAGGGCCCGTTGGGAAAGGCCCTGGGGGTGCTGTGCCAGTGGCTGGACAGGAGCCCAGGGGGGCACGAGGCCAATGGCCCCTGGGCTGTGCCAGCCGTGGGGTGGCCACAGACCCAGGGCAGGGCCCATCCCCTGGGCTGGCCCTGCTGAGGGACCTCGAGGGCTGTGTCCAGTTCTGGGCCCTCCTGGCCAGAGAGCCCTGGAGGGGCTGGAGTGTGTCCAGGGAAGGGAACGGAGCTGGGGAAGGGGCTCACATACACAGTCAAGCCCTTCATGGCATGTGAGAGTCTCCTTCAAAGCATCAGCAGCATTTACCAAATTTAGTCTGAAGACAGAAATCCAGTGATGCAAGACAACAGTCATCCCTCCCCAGTTTAGCAGCTCAAATGACCAGCACGAATACTGCTCTTACCAATTCCTGAGGACACCAAGCAGTCCAGGAGATGATGCTCCCTCAGGAACAGGGCAGAAAAATCAAGCCACTGACTTGTACCATGACTGAGGACAGTTTATGTAAGAAAAGGTTACACACTGCTCAGCCAGAGGAGAGATAAGAGCTGGCTTGCTGTGCCAGGAAGCACCAGCCAAGAGGAAAATCTGACCCTTGCTCCAGACAAGGATGATGGCTTTTGGGGACCATTTCCAAGTGGCCCAAGTCACATGATCTAGCACAGGTAAATACAGGTTTAGCTTTCAGGAGACACATCTTGATTGGTCTGAAAAGGAGGTGTTTCCTCTGCTCCAACCCAAAACAATGGAAAGATGGTTAACTGGGAGACTTGCCTGTGGATTGGAACTTTGATCAGCTCAGCAGGAATTCAGTGCTGGGCCAGGATGGGCCCTACCAGCTCAGTGCAGCCATGGTGTTTGTGCAGTCTGACACACTTTGTACAATGCCCCTGGTGAGGCTGAGTCCTTTGTATTCCACTCCTCAGACAAAACATCCCTTAAAAAACATATCCAAATCCTGCCTCTGTTTTCTGTCCAAAAGCAGCAGCCTTCAAACCACATAAAGGTTCTCTGTTGAAGACACTATTTTTTCCCACCTATGCCTCTGTTGCACCAAGATCTTTACATTCACCACACTCTTCCAGCTCCTCCAAAATCACTGTCCCTGCCCATGTTCTCCCCTTGCTATTTATGACCCCTTCACTCATTTTAAAATTGAAAAGCTTTTGGAACCTTGAATCCCTTTCTCTTCCCTTCCCTCTCTTTTCCACTTGACCAGTTCACCTGTATCCTTCCTGTCCACACACACCTGCAGGGAAGTATTTTTAGGTTTTAGGACACATTCACATCCCTCCTCTGTCACAGCAGCAAGACACAGATGTCTGTGGAAGGAAACAGAAGACCATTCCTTTCATCCTGCAATTTCCAGCTCAGAAATCTCCAGGGCCAGAGGTGCCTTCTAGGTAATGAATCACTCCTTTGCCAAATCTCTCCTTCAATCCACATACATTTCTAGCACATACAATGTCCTGTGGCAAGGAGTTGCACAGCTTCACACACTGCTCTTGTGTTTTGGTATTTGTAGATGCCATATCCCATTTAATCTGTTCTACTCACAGCTTTGCAATAGTGTTCTTTCCAAGTTGAGAAATCCTACCTTATACCTGCCACAATTTTCCATGAGCTATATCCCTTTAGATCAGAATATCAGGATGCACAATACTCAAGAACCATAAACTACACAGAAATTAATGCTACACATGTGAGCTCTGTGCTTAATTCTGACATCCAACATGGAATGGTTTGGATTGGAATGGACCCTAAAGGTCACCTCATTTCAACTCTCTGTCCCTGTCAGGGACACCTTCCATAGATCAGGCTGCTCCAAACCCTATTCACCTGAAGTTTAAGATGTCTCAGACAGCTACAACAATCCCCTAACTCAGCCCCTGAGCAATAGGCTCTCCCACATTCTATCCAACAGGTGATAAGAAGATAATTTCCCCCCATGTGGATTACTTGACAGCTCTGCAGTTTTCCAGCCCAGTTAATCTTGCCAGGTCCTTTCACAATCTTCCTAGCAGAAACACTTCATTTTATTTATCTTGAAAGAAACTGCCACATTTGCAATGCCACTGAACTTGGCACCTCTTTTTCCGAGGTCATTTACAACATTCCAAGCAGGTAAGACCTTTCCAGCTCTATCTCTGCTAGGAAAAATCAATCAGCTGTCCCTACCCTCCATTTCTTGTAATTTTAATAAATTCTTTCTGCGTGTAAGGACCTTTCCCATAACTCCATCTTCTTGATTTCTTTAGATAAGGAAATCTGATCATGAAGATGTTCTGAAGTCATGACTGTGGCTACCAGGTGACTTCTGCTAACTTTTTATTTGTTGATCCCTCCCAAGAGCTCCAAGAGGAATATCTTCCTTTTAAAGAGCTATCCTAACACTTCCAGGTGTATCAGATTCAAAGTGCTCAGCAGTACTAGTCTAGAGCATTATTTCTACAAGACTGGCCTGGAATTCTGATTCTCCCTGGAGCTGCTTTTTAAATTTTTCCCTTATTTAATTTTTTTTTATTTTTATATAGACCCAGCTGCGTGGTGGTCTTTCTTTTGCTAACTAAGAGGGAAGCTGGGAATGCAAATATGCTGCTAGAATCTCCAAAACAGCCTTCCATAGGCATTACTGACTCCACAGGGAATGAATTTCACATCTCACCACACAAGAAAGGCTTCAGAAATGCTAAGACAAAAAAACCCAAAACATTAACATTCTGGCTATCAATGCTGGCTTTAAACTAAGTTTGGCTTTACTTTCCAGCTGACACTAAGCAGAAGCGTTGAAATGGAAGTAAATCACAAAAAAATAGAGCAAAAAAAATTTTATCAGCAAGGCATGTGTTTGCAAAGCAGGAAACAAATTATAGCACAGACAAGTTTTTAAGAACAAGGGAAGAAGTGGGGAAATAAGGACTAAACAAGGTGCTCACTCAGTGTAGCTTGAATTTTTCCTTCACCTGCTTTAGTGTCATGAAATCCTCATGCCAACAGGCCAAACAGCCTTGGGAGGCCAAACGAACCTCTCCCACTCAGAGCTATCCCACTAGATTAGTTAAATGAGGATTAAAACTGTTTCCTGATGTGACACAACCCTGAGTTCTCCACAGCCTCTTTAGCACAGCATGCCTGGTCTGCCCCCAGTACTGGTGATTTCCCACACTGCTCCAGCACTCCCTGCTCAGTCTCAGGGTCACGACTCCAGCTCAGACGAGGTTTCCTATCACCCAGCAATGACAATCAAAATGGCCATCAAAGTTAAACAGCAATATTTTTAATTGTGGGGAGAATGGTGACAGATTACCTCTTCAGAGAATGCATGCACACAGGCAAAGGTTACAGCTGCCCCTGCATTTCTGATAAAAGCAGAACAAGCAAGAAAACACTGATAAACAGTAGCACAGGCTGATAAAATATTAAATGACAGGCCAGATGTTTCCACACTCAATTTGCCTCACAATCTATCAGTGACTCAGCATCTTGTTGGAAGCATCAAAGTTCTCAACATTGTCCTCTGGCAATTACTAATGGCATTTCTATCCACTTTTCCCTCCCTTTTATTTACTAGTACATGGCTTGGGAAAGCCCACTGAGGAAATCTCATTTCCACCTTTGAAGGGAGATGAAGGGACTGTGCATAAAACTCTGTCATAAAATATTAGGAGCTTGTTTGAAAGTGATTGGTTTCATATTTATTTCATGGGGCACTTCCAAATGAGCAGAAGCCAGAACAAAAGCAGGTTTCATTAGAGAGATGTGCCAGCTCTTGAACTGCCCACATTGGGGTTCTACAGGTTTTTTACCTTTTAAGTAAATCTGACCACAGATGAAAATTAAGAAAGTGCTGAACAATTCAGCAGCACAACCCCAAAAGCTAAGTCTCACCATGGGGGAAAAAAGCATCATGGAGAAGCACAGGTGTGGGATTTATCATCCAGGCAAATTATAATTCTCCTGGATCTCAGCAGATTTGGGTGTAACTGAATCTTCTGCATCAGCTCACCCATCCTCAAGAGCAGATCGTTCCTACTCTTTCCAGGACTACTGATAGTTCATTTTCCATATGTAAAAAGTGAGCTTTCTTTTAACTTTCTTTTAGCTTTTTTTTTTAACTTTCTTTTAGCTTTCTTTTTAACTTTCTTTAAACTGGGGTTTGTTTCCTGAGCACTGACTGGACTTTTCAGTTAGAAATAACTCAAATCCCAGGAAATAGTGGGATAAGACAAAACATTTCCTGCAGCAAAGCTCATCTGGCCAACCTTCAAACCTCGTGTAAAAATCCCTCCAACAAGCGCACAGACGGTAAGTTTCAACACTGTTTAACAAGCAAGCTTAGACTACATTCTGTCCCTTTTCTTCCTAATAAAAAAGCCAGTCAAAGGACTCCCAAACCTGCTTTCAACTATGGGATGGATTCTCCATCCTTCTCAGTTCCCCCTGTGATTTATCTCAGGAAAAACAAAAAAAAAAGGCTGGACAAACCCTAAACCTAACAGGAAGCAGCAGAGATCAGGGAATGCAGCGGGGGCACTCAGAGGGCAGCAGAAATATTTAACAGTGTTAAAGCTCAGAGGGTTTTCACCAGTGGGAAGAAGAATGAAAAAAGTTTAAAAAATATCTGTCAAGTAGTATTAAGTCCTCATATGTCAAAACTTCCACCATAAATAGAAGACAGCCAATCATTCCCAGAATCAGCACCAACTCAAAAAACCACCACCACTAATACTGACAAGAGAAAATTTTTCTTCTGTTGCAACAAGGAACAAGCTCATTCATGACAAAAGCAAATTGAAAAGCTGACTGGACTATACAAAACTCATTAAAAACCCTGATTAAAAGGCTCTTATCTAGTCCTGCACCACTTAATCACTTAGAGCTAATTAGCCTAGGCTTCCTTGTGTTTCACTGCAGAGCTGCTGTACTTTCAAAGGCTCTTTCCTGCCTGATACCACTTCTCCCATTGTTTCAAACCTCAGAGGTGAAATGCATTACTGCAGCAGTACCACAACAATGCTCAATGCTGATCCATCATGAGCCAAAACCAAACCAAGAGGCTGATGGCACTTGTCAAACCCTTTCTGCCCAAGGTGCACACTGGTCCAACCAGTTCATTTGTCTGTTACTTGCCTAGGTACTGTTTGGGTTTTTCACTCTTACATAAAAGGGCATGACTCTATTGAAGTTGCTCAGACACTTTTACTTTTTCAGGTCAATCCTGAGCAAGCATATATTAACTAATTAAGGTGAGATTGAGGACATGCTGGGGAGTCTGAAAGGCCCAAGAAACTTTAAATCTCTAGTTCTGGGCAGACAGATGAACAGCCACATTCCCAGGGGAGAGACTGTGCTGACTTCTCTGCCCAAACACACACACTTCACAAATGCAGACACAGGGACACTGCTGAATGTGTCACAAGGATCTGTGGCAAATTTCACATCTCTGGCTTCCCCAAAAGCTCCCTTCAGTCATGTCAGAAGTCCCACCTTTGAAAGATGGAGCAATCAAATCCAACTATACACTACATACCACCATACACAGAGCTGCTGACTGAGACATCAACAGTTTATTAATGAAAGTCATCCCAGCAGCAGTGAAGGGGTTTTAATAAAAAACATGACAGAATGTTTTGAACTTGAGCAAAAGGGGATTTTCAATCTAATTATTTCGTTGCTACTGCATACACAGAAGCTTTTTTCTCAGTTCCTCCTGCAGAGTTTTGAACTGTGATGTGGTTTTAGATCACCCATTATACTCCTTTGTACTGAGTCATAGGTTTGGAAGGAACAATTAAGGCACAGCAGTAAATGACTCCTGAAAGGTTACCAATTGTGTTGGGAAGTGACCTGCAAAGAGGAAGGCAAATTACACACAACAATAAAAGCTACCAATAAATTGCCAAATTGATCTCTTTACCGTACAGCTTTGTGGCATATCTCACAAAAGATCAATTGAGGGTGATCTGAATCATATAGAAACAAGTATTTTTTTTTAATACCTTGGACCCATTTACTCTCAGAGGAAACCACCACCAAATATTTTACAACGCCTGTATGCAGCTAGTCTGGTATTAACAATACACACTGTAAATACTGGGATGGCTGCACAAAGCATCCTCCCAATTTCCAGAACTTTATGGTAACCCACTTGGACAGTACAAGCAATATCAGGTATTTCATATTCTTTCACCAGCAGGAAATATTAATGTTAAATATTTGAAGCGAGAATAAAAAAAAAAGGAAGTCTGAAACAGCTTTATTGAATAGCTGATATGCTTTTAAAGTGTGCCACAACTGATTTGCAAATCCATCTCTGCCCAAGCATGCAGCTGCAAAGATTTTTGAAAATCACATCAGCAGCTTCATACTGCAGTAAGTACCAAAATACCTGAATTTCTCATCAATACACAAAGTTCCTGTGGGCAAAATACTGTTCATTAAATTGCTAGAAAAACCAGCAGTGAAAAATAATTCTTCACCAGCTTCTCTGGCTATTTTCTATCCCTAGCAGGCAGACTTGGGAAAATATACTAAGACTTTATAATTGTGAAGACATAAGACAACTGGCCAACTATGCCATTTAAGTACAGCAAATCACATGGGCTTGATATGGAACAAGAGTAACTTTCACCAAAGTCTATTTCCTAAGCAGAAATTTTATTGTGATACATTTCACTGTATTTTTCAAACTATGAAAATTTGTACAGAAGAGAGTCCTTGCTCCCAATCAATCCCTTTCACAGCTTTTAACACTATCCTGCTGTACAGCAAGCCCTGCACACAAGAGATTATTGCTAGTTTAAACCCCAGAGTTATACTGGAATTCACATGCTGGAAGAGCCTAAAGACATCTGAAACTTTTGCACTGCAAACTGAAAGTGGGACTAATTAGCAACACATTTATTACCACCATCATATTCTCAAGAACAGACCAATCAGCAAAAAGGGTTTTCCACCAAGGAAATAAAAGCAAGCTTTGATAAGGCAACAATCACTTCACGGAAGGAACAGGTTCTCTCTTTTTAATTTCACTGTAACTGGGAATGAAAACAGAACAAAGCTATTGAACATAAATGCAGAAAGTATGCCACAAAGATACAGCTTTGCCAACACTGCTCCCCACTGCCAAGTCTGGAGCACAACAGATAATCCAGATCTCTCAGCTTCTTCCCAGAACAGAAACACTTCCCTTTTTCCTTCTGGATAGCCCAATCTAAGCTTTCCAAAAAGAAAATAGATTTTGGGGTAAAGATAATGCCCAAGAAGTAAATTTCTTTTTCTTAAACTTTTAGAGTAATTTCTTGTTCTTAAATTTTTAGAGCAATCAGCCAGTTATAGATCAATGTTAAACACCATTGAATTGAAGCAACATTCTACTGAAAGACATTTCATCACCACAAAAGGTCACTTTCTGAAAATGCTGCAAAAATATTTAACCTGTTGCCTTGAAGATGACCATCACCATCAAAAAGAAAGAAGAGAATGGCCTATCTTTTTATTTGTATGTGTGTTTTCTTGCTTTCATTCTACTCTCACACTGCCACAAGGTGTCTCTCTCCACAGATGAAAAAAAGAGAAATGTCTCTCTGTAGATGAGATAGGATTAGCTGCAGCTCTGCTCCCTAAATTCCAAGAGAGACAAGCTGGCCCTGGTAGATTCCCACATCTTCTCCAGGGTTACCCAATCCAGTTTATTCCCAGGTCTCCAGTGCTTTACGACTGCCACCTTCTGTTGTGGAAGGGAGTAACACATTCCTGTGGCGCTTGGCTACCTCGGCTTTCTGGTTCCTGTTTAGGATGATGCTCATCCTGAAGACTGCTCATGCAGCTCGGAATTTTGCAAGATTTAGGGTCCTAATCCTTCACACTCGCTGCCTGCTTCCCCTCGTGATGGCAAAACAACACGAGAGCCCCAGGTGTTGCAACTGAACTTCCATAGCCAATACTGAAACACACGAAGTGCTTGGAGCTCTGCGTCACACACCTGCTCTTCCCAACTCCCAATTTAGCAGCTGCTGATCCAGCTCCAAATAAATCAGAAACCTCCATCTGTACCTCTCTCTTCCAACTACAGTTTTTGGGTTTTTAAAAACCGTTATTATTAAACTTACAAGGATGTTTTACATGCAGTTGAGACACACAGCTGCAACTACGTAATGTAAGGACTGAAAGGCTCTCACTGCTCAAAGAGGAAATGACACTAAAAGGGAACAAAATTTATCACTCTCCTTCCACTATACAATCTTATGGCCCTATCCTTGATGTCCTGTACTTTTATAAAGCATCCATACTCATCTACTAAGGTATTTATTCACATGACTGATTATTAGCCATGAATTTGTAATTGTTCAGTTTACCTAAGAACATGCATGCAGGCTGCAAATTAACATTTAAGCAACAGATTCTTTTTAACTAGGACATTTTTAACAAAAAAGCTCATTATTTTAACTCAATGTGTCCTCTCAAACTGCAGGAAGAGAACACCACTATCAGACAGCATTTCACTGTTCCCTGAAGGCCTGTGTGGATCAGCAAGTTAAAAGATGGAAATACTTTAGCTGAGCACAAAAGCATCAGCGAAAGCAAAAAAAAAAATACACTCTTCAAGTAAGCAATACTTACTTGAAATAATAAGCAATTATTTTATTACATAATAAGTATTTTAATTGCCAATAATAATTAAAATATCGCTCCAGTAAAAACTGTATTCTTGCTGTTAAAATTCTCCTAGCTCCAGCTCTCCTAATGTCACCGTGTTTGGAAGTAAAGTAATGAACTTCCTTTCGCTCAGAATTGACCACAGAAAGCTGACACCCAAAGCACTGAAGCCTCTTGATTTACCTTTTGCTCTCTTCCACTGCTTTGTCCAAGTGCTGGAAGATATCCTGGAATAAAATGCAGCTGGAGCGACTGTTGATGTCGTAGCCATATCCTCTCTTCCAGTATTGCTTCAGGTCGTTCAGGTATTCCAGCACCTAAAGTTAGAGCTCACAGGTTTTTATTACTGCACCAAGGGAAAACACAACTGGAGCAATGACACAAAAACAGCCCCAAACATCAAGGCTCCAGTTGAAACCACTTCAGCATAAAACCAGACAACAGATCAGACCAAAGAGTGGCCAAATTCAGCATCTGGCACCAATCACAGTCAGGTGAGGTGCTGCATATCATGAGACAACCACTATCAACTGCTTTTTTTAACCCTTCTGATTTTGCCTTTGACTTCTCATTCTTCCCACAGAATCCATCCCACACCTTTAACCCAGCTTATCTGTTTATCAGAGGCATGCACACATTCAAGTAGACAGAACTGTGCCTTGGAATTATGCAAGAGCACACAGTGCTCTCCTCGTTCTCTGTTCCTTTCCTGAAAATTCCTGGCATCAAAGTAGTTTCCCACCCTCCTGCTGAATTATTCATAACTAGACTGAACAGGGCAGGCCTCAGCAGAAGCCCATGGTGACCCTGATTCTCTCAGTCAGATCACTTATTCCTAACTGCCCACCCTTTAACAAAACACCTACCTATGCAGAGGTCTACTCTTTTCCCAGGGGTGCAAGTTTCCTTAAGAGCCTTGGAGGAGCATTACTGAACACCAAAAGTTACATCAAACACTGACCTAACGGACCCTGGAGTGAATTTTATTACGTGATTCTATAATGTGAAAAGCACACATTACAGAATGGTTTGGGATGGAAGGCCAGTTAAGATCACCTCATTTCAAACGCCCTGCCACAGGCAGGGACACTTCAGCCAGAGCAGGTTGCTCCAAGCCCCACGTACCTTGGCATCTTCTTCACTGAAGAGTGAACACCATGGGGAGGTCACATTTTTTATGGCCAGCTCGTATGAGCAGGTGAGAAAAGCCACTTGAACAAGATCTGCAATAAATCCAACAAATAAGCACGAGATAAATCACTGCTACACAAGTTTCAGTTTACCTCTAAACATAATTGCAATTGCTGTATGGCAGTGCAAACAACAAAATCCAATAAACACTTGGCAGGACAAAGACCAAGCACCAAAAATACACAGTTCAACAGAACCATTGTGTAAAATCCAAATTTTGGACTGCAAGCTCTTCACATTACACCATTACAAGGGGAAAACAAGAGCATTGCACACTAAATGCTGCCTATCAGCTGATGTGTAATAGGTGTCAGCTGCTGGTGTAGCCATATGGGTCAGAAGAGCCAACACAGGGAAGGTGTAAAGTCTTGGACAACTTCCCCTCCACGTCAGCACCACCAGGCTGAACTTTGTTTCCAGCATGTCCCTAATACTGCAATCCCAACAGCAACACTTTATTGGGGGGTTTTTCCCACCACCTGACTGCACAAGGAAACCCAGCACTTCTGTTCTGGACAAGTGAGTTACCCCACAGACACTTGGCTGCTTTTCCTCAGGTCGTTTATATGCTTGAGTTGTAAGGGGTTTCACAAAAGCTACACCTGCTCCAGAAAGCAAAAACTAAAAGAAAAATACTGAAATCCCTCCAAAACCAGGTAAAGCTGATTTCATCTACAGGGAAGATGTTTTCAAACACCTTTTTCTTCTGACCACTATCCAACAATAATGTACTACGGCAACACCAACACAGACTTACAGTCTCATGCACTTCAATAATTACAGACTACATCTCCAAGTCATAGCCACTTTAAATTACCTACTCTGCATAACTACACGTCTTGGAAGTCATTCCTGACCAGCCTTGGAGCCGAAACCACTTGTAAACAGGAATTCCTTACCTGCATTTAGCTCCTCCACTGGCAAACACAAGGCACTGGCCACCTTCTCCAGGACCTTCTTCATCTCAGGCCCCTCTTTGAAGGCGTTCACCTGGCACATGGCCGCATCATTCTCCTCCACCAGGGCTACAAACTTGGCACAGTGATCAAAGAACCGCATCAGGGAGTCGTTAACTTCAACCTCCACCTCTGAAAGCAAACGTGGGCATCAGGGGGAGCACCACTATCCCCCAGGGTGCCATGACATCCTCCAAGGAACAGTCCACCCACCACAGCCGTGTCTCCATGGAGGTGGCGCAGGGTCCCCCTCCATCTGGGCATGGGGGATACAGGACTGGTCTTATGGCTTCCCTCAGCCACAGCAAAGGCAGGGGACATTCCCAACCCCTCTGGGAGCATAAGGGGCTCCCTCAAGGAGGGATTCTTCCAGCCACCCAGGAAGACATCAGGAGTCCCCTAGCCCCTCAGGGAGGTCATGGTGCTCCCTCAGGGTTGGATCGAGGCTCTCCCAGCTCTCAGGGACAGCACAGGGCTCCCTCAGGAGGGGGACGAAGCTCTCTCAGGGAGGGTGTGAGGCACCCCCATCCCCCTTCGAAGAGCCAGGAATTCCTCAGGGAAGGCCAGGAGCTGCCCCAGTCCCTCAGGAAGGACACAGGAGCCATTCAGTCATGGCATGGGTCTCCCTCACCCCCTCAGGGAGCAGAGCGCCTGACGCGCCCTCAGGGAGGGCACAGGAGTCCTCCATCCCCTCGGGAGAGCTGGGAACCCCTCAGTCCTTCAGGAGAAGCCAAGGGCTCCCCAAAGAAGGGGGTGGGTGTCGCGCACTCACCGTCACCGCCGAAGTCGAGAGTGGGCCCGAGCCCGCGGCGGAAAGCGGCCCCGCTCTGCAGGCAGCGGTGCTTGGAGCTGCTGGCCAGCGCCAGGCGGCGGCGGGCGGCGAAGAGCGCGGGGAAGCGGGCAGCCATGCGCCGGGCCAGCTGCTCCATGTCGCGCCGGCCCTGCGGCGCCAGCCGCCCGTCCAGGCTCTCCTCGTACCACATGGGCCACTCGGCCAGGGCGGCAGCGGCGGGGCAGGCGGCGGCTCCCGCGGCCCGGCGGAGCAGCCGGGAGTGCAGCTCGCCCAGCCGGCGGACCTGCCCGGCCGTGGGATAGCGGGTGCCGTGCCGGAGCACGGCGCGGAGCTGCAGCGGAGTGCAGGAGGCGGGCAGCGACCCGCCCGCCCCGGGACCCAGCGACAGCGGGTCGCTCACCAGGTGCGGGTTCACCTCCTCGTAGCGGGACTTGGTGCCGAAGTAGCCGCTCAGCCCCGCGCTGGCCGGCGGCAGGACGAGGAGCAGCAGCACCAGAGCGGCTTCCCGGCGAGGCGCCATGGCTGCAGCTGCGCGGCTGCCGCAGGAAGAGGCGGAGCGGGGCCGCATCTTCAGGGCTCCAGCCGGCCCAGGGACGGCCCCAGCCCGGCTCCGCCCGCCCCCTCACGGCTTCACTCGCCTCAATACAGCTCCTCACGGCAGCACCGACCCCATCACAACTTCCCCCGACCCCATCACAGCTTCCGCCAACCCTTCACGGCTTCACTGGCCTCAATGCAGCTCCTCACGGCAGCCCCGGCTCCATCACAGCTTCCCCCGACCCCTCTCGGCTCCGTCCGCCCCAGCCCGGGACGCTCGTACCCAGGCGGGGCGGAGGCGGGAGCCCTGAGGGGAGCCAAGAGCTGTTTGACCTATTTGTGCGTCTGCTGTGCCTCTGTGGAGCTCAGTAAAAACAAAAAAGTCAATACGCAGTCAGACACGAGGGGAATTGTTTAATTCCTCAGTACTGGATCGACTGCAGTAGGGAAACAGAAGCAGAGACAAGGTACGCTGTCTTTCTCTGTGTATAAAAAAGCAAACCCTATGAAGCAAATGGGCTCAGGCCAATCTAACCTTCTTCTTGGTGGTCAATATCCAAGGTGTGCTGGTTCTGAAAAATTTTAAAATTGGTCCTCTTTCTTCTCTGCAATTGCACAATGTATTATCAACTCGAAGGTTTACTATTACCAAAAATGCACCTTGTTCAACCGGTAAGAGAATGTGCTGCTGTCCCTTGGAGTCCTGTTTTATAGAATCTATCTGTTGATGTAAAGCAACAGCAGAAACTTGCTAACAAATCCCTACCATGTTTTATTCATCAAATTAGTCTAATTAGCACTTAAATTAGCTAAATACTAAGACCAGTCAAAACTCTGGACCTAGGCTGGGCTGGGAATGGGGCAAGTGGGGATGTGGAAGTAAACGTTAAAGCTATCTCTATTTCTCAGAGCTCTGTGAAAACTTCAGCTATGATGTGCATATCTGCGTTGTTAGAGAAGCTCTGGCATAGATAGATTTTTTAAAAGTTAGTACAATCTCTTCTTTATTGCTTCTTCATGGTGGAAATTCATCGTAAACCAGGAACACTGCCGGGGACTGCAGCTCAGAATTCCCTTTGTCCTCCAAGATGGGCAACCAAAGCCAAGAAGGGTCTTTCAGAGGTGTTTTTGGCTCTATTTTTGCTAAAAAACCAGCTGGATTGCACTCAAAGTAAGGTAGTGATGCTGTGAGGGAATTGTAGGTGGCTGCTGCAGGGGTCGGCAGTGTGGGGCATGTGGGTTTTTCCATAGAATCATGGAATCTCTTGAGTTGGAAGGGACACACATAGATCACAGAATCCCAGTACCCCTGAAGCTGGAAAAGCCCTCCCAGCCCATGGAGCCCAAGCTGTGCCCGATGCCCACCTTGTCCCCAGCCCAGAGCACTGAGTGCCACCTCCAGCCCTTCCTTGGACACCTCCAGGCATGGGCACTCCAAACCTCCCTGGGCAGCCCCTGCCAAGGCCTGAGCACCCTTTCCATGGAGAAATTCCTCCTGCTGTCCAACCTGAGCCTCCCCTGGCACAGCTTGAGGCCATTTCCCCTTGTCCTGTCCTGTTCCCTCGGAGCAGACCCTGACCCCCCCCACCCCAGGCTGCACTCTTCTGTAAGGGAGTTATGGTGTGATAAAGACACCCCTGAATCTCTTCAGAGTCCAACTCCTTTTAACATGTTTTTTCCTTGCTCCCAGCAAGAGTAGGTAGAAATAAGCAGCTGTGTAAAAACAAGTGGGAGCATGAGGTTAGCAGCCAGGGATGCTTCCAGCTGGGAGCTGTGTCCAGAGAGCCACCAGTATTGGTTATAAACACAGGATCCCAGTTTAGCTTAGGCTGAAGGGAGCTCACTGGGCACCTGGTGCCACCTCCCTGCTCCAGCAGGGCCATCCCAGAGCACAGGGCACAGCATTGTGTGCACACAGCTCTGCAACAGCCCCAGGGAGGAGACCCCAGAGCCTCAGTGGGCAATCTGTTCAGGGCTGGGCACTGCCCAGGGAAGAAGTTGTGCCTCCTGTGCAGGGGGAATTGCTGGGCTCAGTCCCTGCCCGTGGCTCTGGTGCCATTGCTGGGCCCCCGCAGCAGAGCCTGGGTCCTGCTCGGAGCCCTCCCTGCAGACGCTCAATCACCCGCTGGCACTGCTGGTAGCATGGAATGATGGCATTGTAATGACCTATCCAGAAAAGCTTAGAGGGGCTTAGAAAAGCAAAGAATAAAAAGAGGCATCCTGTGGAAAAGCCTGAGCAGCGCAGTGGTGACACATCAGGTTATAAAACAGTTTGGGCAAAAGCATAAGCAAAACATCCCCATGCTGATTATACCCATTTTCAGCTAAACCCTCACTACTGAATAGATACCAGCTTGTGGCTAAGGAAACAGAGTTATCTGAGCTTTTGGCCCACGGCACATCCTGGAGAGATCTGTATTTTACACAGAGTCAGACTTTATTCCCTACCTGCATATTTAGGCTATTGCTTCTGCAGCTGAGGATTTTCAATGAATAAATAATTTTTCATAATCTATTTAGTCCACTGGTGAAATTCTGTTGGAAAGTGTGTGCTTCACCTGTCTCCCACCTCCTCAATATCCAAAAGAAAGTGTTAATGCAAGAGTATGCTAAGGCTCAAACAGGGTAGGCAAAGCCTGCAGTGCTGAAAGGGAAAGGAAAATAAGGGAATAAGTAAGTGGTTTAAAGCTTCTCAGCAAAGTTATGGGCTGTCTGTTAGAGCAGGGCAGTGTGACTCAGCTGTCTCCCAGTGACTCTGTCCAGGGCTACTTGGCCCCTTTCCTGTTGCTCATTTAGTTTATATTAGACATATCTACCACAAATCACTTCTAGCATATCACCTTTCATAACAAAACCAGCATGAGACTACATGCAGTGATGCTTTGAAACCTATTGAGGGTATTTTGTAAACACCGAGAAAAATACTCATTCCATCTTCTGCGGAATTATTCACTGTAAGGAATCTGTAGTTGGTTTTAGTAGGAAAAGGATTTTGCATATTACAGCAGTGTGCAGGTGACCTGCTGTGTGTGAGGGAGAAAAAGAGAACTCAAAGAGTTTTCTGTTAGAGACTGTAAATGTGACATTAAAAGATAATTAAATAAAAACTGGTTTGTGATCCCAGTTTGTGTTCCAGAAAGGGATTTCTATGTTCTGAGTTGTCAAGGACAGACAGTTACCCCACATGGGATCTCTTCCTTGCTCCTCTCACATCACATTAAATCATCACATCCTATTGTACCCTATTAAATTGTTCAGATATGTATTTTCAATAGTTTCACAGGATATTTTCTATTAGGACAGGGAAAATATTATCAATAAGATATCATTCGATGAGGAGTCACAACAGCTCCAGTTCATATCCCAAAATTCTGGACAAAGCCTTTACACAACAGCCACATTGCCATTTTCACCCTCCACAAGTATTGTGATGTTCTTTTTTTGGTCCTTGTGTCTTCTTTATATCTAAGTTGGAGGCCAAAACCATTTACAAACATGCCTGTTCCAAATGCAACATTATCAGATTGTTCTCTCTTCTGTTCTCCTTTATTGTTTTTTTTTTCTTTCCATCTTCAGTTCTGGTGATGCTGAGGGTGGTTAGTTCATGACTCACATTTCCACAGAAGCATTTTTTTTGTTCTCTTGCAGTGCAATCGAATAGTCCCGTTCTGAATAATTTCCTTGTTACTGCTTCATATATGGATTTTCTGTAGAGGTGCATTCATTTCCAAACCAAGCTCTATTCAAAATGCAATTGAGAAAATGAATGTACCAACCTCTTCTGAAAACACCTTTTTTCTTATAAATCCTCCTGCTCCTCACTGCTTTGGTGGCCTGTAATTGCCATTAATGGAAGTGTATTTCTTTAGCAGTGAAAGGGCAGAGAACCCAAATATTTCTGTGTCCCCAGCTGAGCATATGCCATTAGCTGGTCTTTCCAGGAGTGAAGAAAATGTCCCATTGCCAGTCTGAGCATTGGGGTAATTCCCATAGTACAGAACTCACTGCCCACACCTGTACAAGTGATGGTTTCAGCTCTCTGTGTAATGCTTTTAAACTCTAAGATATTAATTACATGGTCCAGGGAGGAAAGTGTCAGCCCCTAATTCTGTATTCTGCTTTCCTTCTCATGCAACCTCATTCCTTCACTGTCAAGGAACAGATCTCTAAGCAAGAATCTCTTCCTGCTGGCTGGCAGCCATTCCTTATTATCTGATGAGTGGCCTTGATTTTAGGAGAGGAAATAATCATAGAATCACAGAATGATTTGGGTTGGAAGGGACCTTAAATATCCTCCAGTTCCAAACCCTTGCCACAGGCAGGGACACATTCCACTATCCCAGGTTGCTTCAAGCCCCATCCAGCCTTGCCTTAGACACTTCCAGGGATCCAGGGGCAGCCACAGCTTCTCCGGGCACCCTGTGCCAGGGCCTGTCCACCCTCCCAGGGAACAATTCCTTCCCAATATCCCATCTATCCCTGCCCTCTGCCTGTGGGAAGCAATTCCCCCTTGTCACTCCATCCCTTGTAAAGAGTCTCTCTCTCCATGTTTCCTGTAGCTCCTTCAGGCACTGGAAGGCCACAATTTGGTCATCCCAAAGCTTCTCCTCTCAAGGCTGAACAATCCCAGCTCTCCCAGCGTTTCTTCCCAGCAGAGCTGCTCCATCCCACTGATCATCCTGGTGCCTCCTCTGGACTCTCTCCAGCAGCTCCAGGTCCCTCCTGTGCTGGGCCCCAGGGCTGGAGCAGCTCTGCAGGTGGGGTCTCACCTGAGCACAGGGGCAGAGGGGCAGAATCCCCCCCTCCCCTGCTGCCCACACTGGGGGCTCAGCCCAGGGCACAGGAGGGGTTCTGGGTCCCAGCTCTCACCCACAGCACCCCCAGGTCCTTCTCCAGGGCTGCTCCATCTGTCATCCCCTGGATTGATCCTGAGAGTTGCCCTGATCCAAGTGCAGAACCTTGCACTTGTTCTTGTTAGCTGTTGTCAGCCTTTGAGCCTCAGAGACAAGGCAGCAGAGAAGTCATGGGAGTGCTGCAGTGGGGGCACCCTGGGTGTCACCTCCCGACCACGGTCTGCATTAACTCAGGTGGCCCAGAACTGAATGTCCTCAATTCATTTGGTTTTAGTTATTCTCCCTAATGAAGTGAATTCCAATATGAGGGCAGAAAGCAAACCCAACAAGATCCCAAGGTTCTGCATCCTCCAGACACCTCAACTTTATTGTTGTCAAGTGGAAGAGTCTTGCAGACACAGAACAAGCTGGCAGTGGCTCGGCTCAGCCAAGGCACACAGGGCAGCCCAGGTGAGCAGATCTCGGTGAGTGTGTCCCTGTTCTGGCCCTGGGCACAAGGAGTGGGGCCAGGCAGAGATGAGCTGATCTGGCATAGAGAGAGGCAGGAAGGTGAAGGGGTGTGGTAGAGACTCAGAGGAGGTGGAGGGTGCAGGTTTGGAGCAACTCAGCCTGCTTTTGGGTCACACCTTCACACTGGGAGGTGATGTGGCTGCCCATTACCTTTGGGAGTTCCTTGTGCACCTTGCCTCCCACGAGGAGGGTGTCCCTCTTCCACCTGAACTTCCCTGGCTCACATGCAGCAGCTGGTGCTTGTGCTGAGCAGGCAATGCTGTGTTGTTCCTGCTGCTCAGTGGGATGGAGGCATCCAGAAACCCGGGCTCTTGATTCCCTGTCAGTTGGCATCACATCTCAGCTCACCAGTGCAAAGCCATGTCAGCAGAGTGATGATTGATTCGGGGACACACTTTTGTACCCTGGGTGCCAAATCTCTTTAATCTGGGGGCACCGGGGGCACTGCCAGGTCCCTGCTGCTCCTTTTGAAGCGTGGACTCTTCAGAGGTACTTTCTGCACTTCTGGGCAGTCCTTCGCCTTCTGTGCATGTGAGTAGGGAGCAGTTTATTCTCACAAGGAAAGCACTGGGTTTTTCCAGAGCTGACACCACATTTTGGTTAGCAATGGGAGAACTGGAAAAGGAACAACACATATAATTACTGCTTTCTGCAGAAAGGGCTGAATTCAGATCTCATCCATGCTGTTTGTAATGGAGAGAGAGTGCTCCACATGCTCTTCCCTCCGTCTCACGTTTAAATGGTGGCACAGCACCATTTAAACATGTGTGACACAGCCTGTTCTCCCAGAAAACACAGAAACCTCTGGAGATCCTAAGTGCTTTGACCTCTTTGCAAGCAGAGTTTCTGGTCTTGCAGTGTGGCTTCACCCTGTGTGGGCAAGGTTGTCAGCATGGCCACCCCATAATTATGTGGTTGCCTTTCTGGAACATGGCAGGGCCTTCCAGTTCTGGAGCAGCATGACCCCATGCAGCAAAACAGTCAGGCTGTGGAATGGCTTGGAGAGTCAAAAACCCAGAGGTAAATTCAGAAAGCCTCAAACCCCAGCCAAACTGGGTTTTCCAAGGGTAAAAGTAAATTTAAATTAGAGTTTCTTTTTCCACATAAGTAAGAGGAGGACAGAAGCAACAGAAACTATGTGGACCTGTGCTCTATATATGGAAAGGTAAATTTCTTGGTTGTATTTTCACCAAAATACAGGCACAAAGAAAGCTCAAAGATTCAAGCACGCTAAAGGCAAGGGACTATTCAGAATAGTGAATCATGAAAGAACTGGACAGGACAAGGAGAAATAGCCTCAAGCTGTGCCAGGGGAGGCTCAGGTTGGACAGCAGGAGGAATTTCTCCATGGAAAGGATGCTCAGGCCTTGGCAGGAGCTGCCCAGGGAGGTTTGTAGTGCCCATGCCTGGAGGTGTCCAAGGAAGGGCTGGAGGTGGCACTCAGTGCTTTGGGCTGGGGACAAGGTGGGCATCGGGCACAGCTTGGGCTCCATGGGCTGGGAGGGCTTTTCCAGCCTCAGTGATTCTGTGATTCTATGAATCAGCAAGAACAATTAATTAATTAATTAATTGATCCAGTGCCATTCTTTTTAGTCTGGTTCTGTCAGACAGGGCTTGGGCTTGGATGTCCCAAAGAAGACCATGGTAAGGAAGTTTGCTGACAGCACAAAGCTTGATGGTGCCCAAGTACAGAGAACAAGTCAGAGACAGGATGAAGTTTAATAGTGAGAAATTCTTGCAGCAAGCAGGGATTTCTGCTGCAAACTCATCAGCTCAGTAGGGCAAAGGAAGAGAAAGGCTTGAACAGACCAGCAGATCTCCAGGCAGCTGGGAGCCCTTGGTGTGGCAAGGCAACCTAACAGCAAACAGGAGTTGGAGGCAGGTCAGAAGTGACATTATCAGGACACAGGGAGAGATTTATGCTCCCCACTGTGGGTGGCCACAGCCACAGCCAGCCACGGGCAGGACTGCTGGGTGGTGCACAGCTTCTGAGAGGGCACTCAGATGGCTGCAAACGGGACAGGAGTGAATATGGACCGGGCATCAGGAGGATCCTTGGCTGGAAAGGGATGCTTTGGGAGCAGCCTTCCAGCAGTAAATGACTCAGGAGACCTCAAGATGAATTCTGCAATCTCAGTGAGAGGAAGGAGGTGCTTTGTCCACCTCTGATGGCAGACACTGGGTTTGGTGAGATGGGATGTTTCCATCCTGTTCCCCATTCTTCTACTGTGCTTCCGTTTTTACCAAACAGAGATTCCAGCCTGCAGCGCTCTTTTACAACCCAAGACAAAAGGGATGTTTTAGTAGCAACAATAGTGTGACTTCCCCTGACCAGTGCCATCCATCTCCGCAGGAAAACAGGGGCGGAAAAGCTCTGAAAGAGTTTCAGAAAAATTCAGTGTCAGGAGTTGGCATGAAACAAATCCAACTGTATCATGCTGCATTCAAAGCCACATCATTAAATCATTCAGCACGAAGGACTGGAAACAGGGGCAGTTTGCCAAGTTATTCAGCAGATGTACAATCATGGCTGGTCAGCAGCTTTCTAAAATTACCACAGTCACCTAAGACAGATTTTCTTCATGACCAAGGCAGCTTTTTAATAGATTCAGTAAACAAAATGTTGTCTGGTAACATTTCTCCTAATTCTAAGGCAGTAAATTATCTTTGTGATACTGCTTTTCAATTCCTTCTACATTTTCTAGTCCCGTTCAGAATTTTTGTTTCCTTTTAAAAAGTGCTGATCACCCTCATTTATCCTCAGTAGAGTGAAGGCCATGCTAACTTCTGTCTAGTTGTAAAAAGCTGGTTTATAGGGAATTATTTCAAGAAGTTTGGAGCCTTTTAAGTACTGTTCAAAATTTCTTTCTTATCTGGATTAGTTAACCTTTGTCACTTTATTTTTTTTTCCATGGGAAGTAACAACTCACTGCTGCTCACTTTGCTTCTCTGCCTGCTCTTCACTGCTCTGTTTTATGAAGTTTAGCTTCCATCTCCTCTAGACTTGAGAGATGGTGAGGCATTAGGAAGCCAAGGAAATTATTGTACTTGCCAATACACTTACCCAAGAGGAGAAGCAAATATTGAGAGTGAATTCCCAATACCTTTAGTGCTAAAATGAACACAGGTGCTTGCTTTGTCCTCCCCAAAGTCTGCAGCCATGGCAAAGGTACATCATGGTTATGGATGCAAGGGCAGTACATACCAGTTGTCATGCAATCATAGAATCACAGAATCCCAGGATCCCTGAGGCTGGAAAAGCCTTCCCAGCCCATGGAGCCCAAGCTGTGCCCAATGCCCACCTTGTCCCCAGCCCAGAGCACTGAGTGCCACCTCCAGCCCTTCCTTGGACACCTCCAGGCATGGGCACTCCAAACCTCCCTGGGCAGCCCCTGCCAAGGCCTGAGCATCCTTTCCATGGAGAAATTCCTCCTGCTGTCCAACCTGAGCCTCCCCTGGCACAGCTTGAGGCTGTTTCCCCTTGTCCTGTCCCTGTTCCCTGGCAGCAGAGCGCGACCCCCCCTGGCTGTCCCCTCCTGTCAGGGAGTTGTGCAGAGCCAGAAGTTTCCTCCTGAGCCTCCTTTTCTCCAGGCTGAGCCCCATTCCCAGCTCCCTCAGTCACTCCTGGGGCTCCAGCCCCTTCCCCATCTCTGTTCCCTTCCCTGGACACGCTCCAGCCCCTCCAGGGCTCTCTGGCCAGGAGGGCCCAGAAGTGGACACAGCCCTCGAGGTCCCTCAGCAGGGCCAGCCCAGGGGACAGGCCCTGCCCTGGGTCTGTGGCCACCCCACGGCTGGCACAGCCCAGGGGCCATTGGCCTCGTGCCCCCCTGTGCCCCCTGGGCTCCTGTCCAGCCGCTGGCACAGCACCCCCAGGGCCTTTCCCAACGGGCCCTTTCCAGCCCCTCTGCCCCAGCCTGGACCTGCAGGGCTTGGGGTGACCCCAGGGCAGGACCTGGCACTTGGCCTTGCTGAACCTCAGCCCATGGATCCAGCCTGTCCTGATCCCCCTGCAGAGCTTCCTGCCCTCCAGCACATCCACACTCCCAGCCAGCCTGCGCTGTCTGTGAAGTTACTGAGGGCACCCTTGGTAATTCTCACATTGAAATCTGTTCCCTGCACTCACACTGTGGTTTCAGCTTTTACATTTTGAGCAGTTTTTGTGTTGCCCAGACAGTGTGGGTTGCAAACAAAACATACCACCCATTTATACTTTTGAAAGGTTTTGCCCCACCCAAAGCCAGGTTGAGTCTGGTGGCAAACAGACCTATGCAGACGAAATATGTTGTTTTGCTCCCAGCTCTGCCCAGGGCTCAGGTGATCCTGTGTTTCAGAGCACAGATTCCAATAACAGGAATGAAGCAGCATGTCAATCATCAGGCTCCTTCTTTTAGCTCCCTTAGCAGCTACACCACAAAAGGCCAACGAACAGAAAGAGGCATTCAGCTGGAGCTAGCTGAGTCTTAGTCTTTTGTCTGGAAAATCCTTAACATCCCCATTGAGGACTGGGGTAACAGATCAAAAACTTTTGTCTCCTTGCCCCTCTGAATCAGCGTGTGTCAGTACACTGTGAGTGTGCATAAAGGAAAAGGGAGCCGGGTTTACCATTCATTAAAGTCATTTACTCTTCTTTACACAGGGTTGAAAAGGGCTGCCCAGTGCAATGGATCTGGACACAGGGAGGGTGGAGAAATGGTGCTGCCATGTCCTGCTTTGGGAATGACTTTGAGTCCTGTGCTGAAAGCAGAAAGCTATGAAAATCATCTTATTTTCTCTATGTGCATATGGAGAATCCACTCAAACTCAAAATTAAACAGTGAACGGGATGTTTTACCCGTCTTCAGGATCCTTGGTGTTTGCAGGTCTTTGGTTACACAGCAGTCAAAACCAAACCTTTCCTGGTAGCAACAGGGGTGGACCGATGGCCCCTGACCCCCAGACTGCAGCTGGGGGATTCAGGGTGGATGTGGGGTAGCCCACCTTCCATGGAATCACACAATCACAGAATCATGATGGTTGGAAAAAGCCTCCAAAGTCTCCAACCTCTGATGGAACACCATCATGACCACTAAGCCAGCAGCCCCGGGACAGACACCGGGAGGGTTTAGGAACCTCCCTGAAACAGCCCACGAAATGAGGGACCAGTGCAACACTGAATGGAAGAGATGGGAAAGCTTCCTGTGAAGCAAAACAGGGAAAGGTATTACTCAAATCCTTGTTTGACAGGAAAAATAGCAACCTGGGCAAGTTTTCTGTGTTGTTGTGCTGAGGAAACAAACCTCTGTGCACAGAAACAAGCTCCCTGTGGGAGGTGCTGCCTGATAACATGGTCAAACCCCAGCAGTTTTCTTCTTGCTTTCTGCGGGAGCTTACAGGGGCTGTGGTGGTATTTTTGAAGGCACTGGGCTGGTCCATTCAGGAGCCATGAACTCAAGCTTTAGAGTTTCACAAGCAGGAGCGTCTCTTTTTTAATCACTGTTTTTATGTCTGGGGAAACAGCACTGTGTAGAATGGAGTTCTTATTTCTCTTGGCTTTCTTGACATCTACCCTGATTGAATGTCTATTTGTTTCACTCCTGTCAGGATAAAATCTCTTGTTTTTGGCAGATTTCCTGTACTGGAAATCACTTTTACAGTTGATACGTTAATGGCGCATGGCTGTGAATCGATTTTGTAAAACCTTTTACTTAAAATGCCAGGATAATAATTTACTGTCTTTGTCATTGGATCTCTTTCTGCTTAGGCACTCCTTGCGCTTCTTGAGCTGTGGATGTGAAATACGGCTCGGTGAAATTTGGCAGGATGTGAGCTGCAGCATTAGTTGTACAAGGTGTTGGTACCCAAACCCATCATTTGGGAAGTTTCAGTGCCTCTCCTCCATAAGGTGCTGTTACACATGTTCACTACATTAACACAGGCACCTTTGTGGAAAATGTTTTTCAGTAGACCCACAACCCGTGACTGTCAAATAAATTCACTTGTGAACTGATTCTATGTAAAAAGGGAGTCTTATACCCATTTATCATAATGAAAGGAATTCCTTAAGCACTATGGAAAACAGCCACCTACAATTATCACTCAGTAATTTAAAATGCCAGTTGCTTTCCTTTCTGACACTGTCTATGTGTGCAGTAAAGGTATTTAATGATCACATGCTGCATTAACAGGATAGGAAAATTAATCCCATCTAATATAAAAGTATAAATATCATTAGCTGAACCAAGATGAGTGTGACGTTCTTGGTGAGTGAGTCTATTTTTGAGAAATCACGGGGTTGGAATAAGATTAAAATAAAAAAGAGGTGACACTTGGCTCTTCGAACTAACTGTAAAATATTCCCTTTTCCACTAAGAGGTTCCTTTCATAAAGCCTCTGCTTTAGCCTCCCTATAATTTCAGCCAGAGAAAAGCTTCAGGGTTGAAGCAGACCCTCTGACTACAAACTGGAGTGACAGGACAAGGGGGAGCAGGAGTAGATCAGCTATTAGGAAGAAATCCTTCCCTGAGAGGGTGGGCAGGCCCTGGCACAGGGTGCCCAGAAAAGCTGTGGCTGCCCCTGGATCCCTGGAGAGTGTCCAAGTCCAGGCTGGACAGGGTTTGGAGCAGCCTGGGATAGTGGAAGGTGTCATTCTACCCCATGGCAGGGGTAGAATGAGATGAGCTTTAAGGTCCCTCCCAACACAACCCAAACCATTCTGGAATTCTATGTAACCAATGTTGCTTATTTTTGCAGAACAAGTTTATAAAGAAGCTCAGCTTGTGCCACCCTTAGCATTCCCCCTGACCACCGTGAATTTTACTTAAACTTCTCATAAGGTAAAATTTATTCAGTTGGACTTAGCCAGAGTTGTTGTTTATCTCATGGAATATTTTAAAAACCAATCTGTTCCCTCTGTTGGTGTATTTTTACTCTGATTTAAATAGACACAGAACAAAACACTTGTGTGTTTAATGGGCTGTGTGTTTAAAGATCCTGCCTTGCCTTTTCTGGTCCTACCAAAGCTGCTGATGGCATCCTGAATATCCTTTTGCAGCTTCTGTAGTCATTATAAATCTTCCTGATAATGAACAAGGGTGTTCCTCAGAGTTTATTTAACCAGGAGAAATGCTAGTTGCATTTGAAACTATCTCATCATTATGATTTCAAGCCCTAGATATTTTGCACACGGAAAACACACTTTGCAAAAGCTTGATCCCACCAGCCAGGGTCGGAGATCTCATCCTGGAGGCTTCCTGACTCCTGATGCACGTTGGCATCTGGCTGCTGAGGCAGCAGCAGAGTCAGGGAACCCATTCCAGCACATGTGGTCAGAACAAGGGCTAATTCATTCCTGGGAATAACTTTGAACTGACACAGAAAGTCAGTGCTTCTCCCTGCTCAGGGAAGCCAGCTAATTCTTCCAAGGCCCTAGAGCACGTTATTTTTAGCTGGAGATAACCATGGGCTGTTAAACACCCAGAGAAGCTGCAGCAGCTCTGTGTTCCATATGGGTCTCCACATCTGACTCCTCATGCCCATTCCTGTGGGAACTTCACTAGCACAACAGCCCCCAGGGCATGGAGATAATAAAGCTGTTGTCACCTCAGCATCAGTGGGGTTTGACAGAAGCCGGAGAAGAACCTTTCTAAGGTAATAGACACTATATATATATATATATATTTATATATATGCATGACTTTGCTACTGCCAAGCAGATCAAGGCAGGAGGCAAACCTACCTATGCTCCCCTTGGCTTGGGGAGAAGGGTTCAGCAAATCAAAGGGATGATGTGGCCCGCTGATGTGTTTGTATACAGTAGATGGCAGATCTTCAGTGGAGAAAGATGTTCTTTAATCAGTATCTTTTACTTTATCACCATTAACTCTGTCATGCTAATACAGTGTTACCGATTAAAGGTCCTGAGCTTCCTTGTAATAGTACTGAATTACTGTCAGGATAATGAGATTTCCATTTCTAAACGTCCTGTGCCATCTAAATCACATCTGCATTCATATGCGTATCCAGCAGGAATTATTCTCCCTTCCTGCCTCAAAAATACCATGCCACACTCAGCTGGAACCAGCTTTTCCCTGGTTTAGTGTTCGGCTCAGAACTATTATTATCACCCCTCAGTTACTGCTGCTGTGTATTTAAACAGGCATTGAAGGACATTTGCAACTCTTGGTGCGTAAGGCTGAGCTCTGAGGGACAGGGGAGCTCATGGGACATGGGTGACACCAGCTAAACTATTTGTGCTTATTAATCATGTCTAATAAATCCTCCTTGCACCAAGGGCGCTCCTACAGTGGTGATAATCACACCCAGTGATGGTTGAGCATGGAAAAGAAATTGCTGCTGCAGAAAGTATTGTTTCCAGCCAGAGCAGAGGCAACAGACAACAGCAATGCCACCAGAAAAGCAAGAGCAACAAAGGGGATGATGGCCAGGAGGTCTGACAGTGAAAGCCACCACACTGGTAGTGGCATTTGATACAGCCCTGTGACAATCCCCAGCTCCAAATCTGGACTCCAGCACAGCCCATCTAATGAGAGGCGTTTCAGCCACTTACAGCTTGTTTTAGGGTGAGGCTGCTGTGTTAACCTGAGCTTTTTGGCATCTCACGATGCCCTCTCCACAATCTGCATTTTTATCCAAAAAACTCAGGGCAGCCTCTCTTTTTGCTGGGTGCCAGGTCATCTGGGTGTCTGTCACAGCACTCTCCAAGACAAAGCCCAAGCCTTGGCTGCTGGCTTGAGGGGCTTCAGATTTCATTTTGTTCCAGCTGTCTCATTCCAAATCCAGAGCACAACTTTTTTTTGCTCTGATTTCTGATGTATTAAACATTAAAAAGATGGTGGTTGTTATTAATGACATGGAAGCCTTTCCTAGCTGTAAGTTCGCCTAAAATTGGATCTGAGCTAATACAATTTCAAGGAAACATTCTCTGCTGTGATCTCCAAACAGAGGCCAAACACACGTTACACATCCCCTTTTATGCTCCTCACAATATTAGCCCAATTTGCAGAACAAACACATTCAACCCTTAGCCCTTGGGCCGTGACCCGTGAATAACACCGCTAATGGGATTGGGCTCCACACAAAACTCCCGCTGGATTTGATGGGAGCCGCTCCACCTCCTGCCTTTTTCCCACACACCCTCTGTCATCCTCTCCTCTGAAAGGCGCCCGCAGCCCGGGAGAGGGAGGGAGGTCTGAGCCCCAGCGATGCTGAGCCACCAAGTTGCTTTGAGCTGCCTTTTCTTTCTTTAGTCGAGGTGGAAATGGTATTTTTTTACACATATAAATTGTGTGGCCACGCTGAAGGGGTCCAGGCTCAGCAGGAGTGAGGAGGTTGTATCATTCTGAGTTTTCTATGGTTTATACTACGTTGCAATCTCTCTCAAGTCCTGTACTCTAGCTCCGCTTGGACTTTGGTGCTAAATCTTCAGTCACCAACATCTGCCATCAAAATGAGAACCTTATCAGCTTCTCCCCTTGTTTCCTTTCTTCCTAAAAGCAGCACCAGATTATTGTATGCAGAGGCTGTTGCAGGGAAAACTGTAGAAACCCTGAAGCTGGGAAAACATTTGATGCTTGTCCTCACATGGAGAACCTGATGTCCTCGAGGTTTATTTGATTTTATATATTTATCAAGCTGGTAAGAGGATATCCACCTGTTTTATCTGATGTTTCCTTGAAAGGATGAGAGGATCCAGACAGAGATTTATTCTGTTTTAAGGACACAATCATAGAATACCCAGAGTTGGAAGAGACCCACACGGGTTATCAAACCCAGCTTCTGACCATGCACAGACACCCCAATAGTCTCACCCTGTCCCTTGGAGGGCTGTCCAAATGCTTCTGGCAGCCCTGGGGCTGTGACCATTCCCTGGGGAGCCTGTTCAGTGCCCTAGCACCCTCTGAGGGAAGAGCCTTTCCTTAATACCATATCCTTAATTTCCCTCACTTGATGCACAACAGCAGCAGTGTTGGGAAGGGAGCTCTGGAAATCTCCACTCCAGGGCAAGACTATTGCCTCCATTCGATCAGGACAACCATAATATCTTTATTATAATTATTGTTATTGTTATCATCATCATCATAATCAAAAGAAGCTTGATTTATAGACCTTATGCTAATTTGAGGAATGAAGCTGGCTTGGGGACACAGGGCACAAATCACTAGGCAGCTTTAGGCACTGAGCTGAACACGATAACTGCTAAACCCACTTAGCAGAGGCTCATTCTGACGTTACTCCTGTTATCAGAGCTGCAGTCACTGGGAATAGGAGTTCGTTTTTAAAATACAGATTTTTTCCTTCAGGCTGGCTTGAAAGGCAACTGCTGCCCCTACAGGGAAAACCGAGAAAATCCAGCTGGGGAATGAAACTCGTGCCTTCCCCGGGTGCCAGCACAACACACAGAGCACAGAATCCCCAAACCGTTTTTTGGCAATGGCAGCTCCCAAAATCACGTGAGGTGAAGGACAAATAGAGGGTATGATATGAAAAAGCCTCCAGGATGGGATCCCGGGACTGAGCAGGAAGGAGAGCGACCACTGATAACTGCAATATCTCTGGGCTCAGCAGAAAACCACACAGCTTCACAGAGTCTCCAGGTATCCTTTTGCTCCTGCATCCTGGGCACCATGGAGGTGACATGGTCTGGAGCTCAGTGGTCTGGCACAGGGAGACAGCCAGGTTTTCCTGCGTCTCCAAAGGAGGTGACTTGAATATTATCTAGAGGCATCATCCTGTTTGTCAACTTGACATCAGGTTAAGGGGGGGCATTTCCTCCTGTTCTGCACTGGGGAGGCCACGGCTGGGCACTGGGACCAGTTTGGGGCTCCAAGGCACCTCCAAAGCTAAGTGAGCCTGCGGATACCCCGGCAGGGGTGGGTAGCAGCCAGGGAAAGCAAGGAGAGGCTGTGGGAGCCAGGCTGTGGGAGCCAGAGAGGAGGAGGCAAAAGGGGATCCAATGGCCTCTCCTTCTGCTCAGAGGTATCTTGGGGACATTTGGGATGGGCTCTGCTCGGAGGGGTACATTTGAATCACGGGAAGCCCCAGCCAGTCCCAAGGAAACAATTCTTATTCTTACAAATTCACTGTTAGCCCCTCACCTCAAGAAATCTTCCTTTTCCCAGCCTCTGCCGTGCTGTAAGCTCAGCCCTGAGCACTGGCAAAGCCATTCCCTCCTGTTTTCCCAGAATTTCATCGTGTTGCTTGCAGAATAAACCTGCTGGCAAAGTGAATATAGGCAGCATCTGCAAGGTAATCTCTCTTGAAAGCCTGGAGCTAATCAGGCTTCACTGAATCATTGCAGAGCCACAGCACTGCTGAAATCCCACCTTGGTGCTGCTGATTTCCCAGAGCAAGGCTTTCTCCTCCTAACTCCTGCCTGGAGAGGTAACTGAGTTTTAATGACTCCATAATTAATGCCTTTTGGGCTGCTGGACCCGCCCGAGCACGCAGGCTCTGTCTGCAGGGAGGAGGGTGCAGCAGTGCCAGCTCCTGTCCAGGCTCAGCTGAGACCTGCTGGTGTGTCTGGAAAACCCTCTTGGGGATAAGCACAGGTTTTCCAAGGAAACAGGCACGCTGAGACATGCAGCACAGCAACGATCCACATCCACTTCCAGGTTTATTTATTCACAGTTCATGTAAGCGGGNGCAGCACTGGATGTGGGAAAAAAGAAAGGGCTGCAGCACGTGATGTATTGTTTCGGTGGGAATTTCAAAGCAAATCAGATCCAAACTCCTGCCACAGCAGGAGCACAGAGATAATGGCCCCGTGGAGCTGCTGATGTCCCTTGTCACCTCGTACCACCTGTGACACGGAGAGGGTGGCATGGTGCCCTCCTCAGCCAGGCTCCTCCTTTGGAAGAGCAGGTTTTGACAAGCCTGGTAGGGAGCAGGCGCTCGCTCCTTGGGAGAGGAGGCAGCGCCGGAGCCAGAGAGGGAGGACGAAAGGGGGTGAGGGATCTGATGTGCCTGGGAGCCGCCCTTCTCAGGAAATACAGCACTTTCTGGAAACAGCTTTTTTTCCCTAAGAGGAGAAGCAAACCCCGTTAGCAGCAAGGGAAAGAGGGAGGAGAATAACTTTCCGGGATGCTGGAGAAGCCTCGCTCGCTGAAGGGGCCGGGAGCGGGGATATCTGCAGCGAGATGCTTGGAATCATCAGCTCCATCCCTCTCCCAGCCCCACGGCTGCTCATCATCTCCAGCCCGGTGGGAGCTGCAGCTTTTATCCCACAGCCGTTTTTCGGGATCCTCTGTCACCCTTTCATTATCCCATGGGAAATGCCTGGCATAGCGCAAAGAAAATGCTGGATGGATCCACGGAAGGCACGGAATGCTGGTGCTCTGGGCTGTCCTGTTTCTAGCCCTGAAGTCTGGGGACACGTCCAGTCCCCAGGACCCTGGGGAGAGCAGTGCCCAGCCCAGCCAGGACACTCCGCTTCCAGAGGGATGTTCCGGCAAGGCAATGACAGCCTGTGCCTCTGGGAAACCCACCAGTCCCATCTGGAGAACTGCTGGCTTGCTTTTCCCTTGGAATTGTCTTGTCTTCCTTCTTTTACCATCTTCCACACTTTTTTTCATTTTTCTCTCTTCTGTTTAAGTGGGGAGATGTTTTTTGCCCTCCCTCCATGAAGAGTTTCTCCTTTTACTTCCAATTTTGATGCATTTCCCCCAGACACGTGCTATTTTAATCAGAAGCAGCCAGCCATTAAAGCCAGATTAATTAAAGAAATGAGTTTACGTATTTTCCTAATGATCTGAAACAATCTTGCATTTATAATGCTGTTTGTCTGCAACCCATCACTGCTTAATATCCCTGATCAGAGAGGATGACGCCACCTCACCATTAATCACTGCTTGAATAACAAAGTAGCTGAATTGGTATCTCCTGCATCCTTTGGAAACAGGGATTTTGGCCTCTTTTCCCTTTCATACTGCAGCTAACAGCCCTGCCCTGCAGTTTCCTTAAAGCCACAGCATGTGGATTCACTGTGCTCTTTTCTCGACTCCATTCACCATGCATTTAATTCTGATTTTTCACTCTGCTGCCTTGTTCTGAAGAGCCTTTGCTACCATCAGGGGACAGGGACAAAGCCCTGTGGGACTCTACACATTTGGAGCAACGACCTTTCTGGCTGTATCTATTTTTAAGGCTTTTTGAACCACCACAGTCAGTACAACCCCATCAAACATCAGGGTTTGGTTTAAAGATGCTGAATTAATGATGTCACATGGGGTCAAAATGATACCAAAATGACATCATAAAGACACTGAGTTGATGATGCTATTGGTGTAAATGGTGTCATGGATGAAGGCACTAAATAAATGATGCAACCCACAGAAATGATGTCATAAATACCATCAGTGAGGAAATGATGTCATCAAGTGATGGCATAAATGATGAGTACAGGGTCGTTGCTGCCCTCAAAGAAGGACCTATGGTGAATGAGGTAAGATGAATGTAATTGAAATTTTACTGAAGTTAGTTTAATATTAGTTCAGTAATAAAGTGTCAGCGTGCTAATAGTCAACATACCTTTCTAAATAAAAATATTTCTTTGAGTGGAACATCATTATTGATCAATAATGATTGTGACCTATTAGCATTCCACTGTTGATCCATTCACATTGATTCTGATTAATTCTGATTTATTCAAAGTTCCATCAAGGAGAAACCCCCAGCTGAGCTCATTCATGGGCAGGGACAGCTTCCACTATCCCAGGTTGCTCCAAGCCCTGTCCAAACTGACCTTGGTGCCGGCACACTCTTAGAATCTCCCCCACACTTGGGGATTGGTTGTAGCCAGACAGAAAAAGCTGTTTTCAGGAACAGAAGTGGCTCAGCAGGATTAAGCCCAGGCAGCAGCCCACAACAGCTATTCCTAAGCCTCTTGGATGGCCCTTTGTCATTCCCAACGGGGAGGTCAGGCTCCCAGGGAACCAATTTGCACAGGCTTCAGGTTCGTATTATCTGCCGGAAAATGCCCATCCTGGGGAAACAACCCCGGAAAGGGGGGATTTATTGTACAACTACCCCGAGGGAAGTGTCAACAACATTAATCCTATTAGAGCATTAGTGAGATGGGATGGCAAGAAATGATAGTCAGAAAGGAAACAGTGCCCTGCTCAAAAGGAGGAACCCCCTCAAGGAATGTCCCTGTCTTGATGGCATCGCACAAGGGGAGCAAATGGAAAGTTAAATTGGAACTGGGATTGCCAAGCCCTCCAAACACTCCACTGCCCCAAGGGAGATGCACCAACACCCCCAAAAGCCTTCTGTATTCCTAAACTCCTCCTGGTGCAACCAGGCTCATGCAAGCCAGCCTGATCAACCTGGGAAAAACCAGAGCAGAGCTGCCAGTATTAGATCTACTCACAAATAAATCCCTCCTCAGGGATGAGAGAATCAAAGCTGTTGGCATCTGGTGTCCCCAGCACCACTGTCCTGGATTTCTCCAGAACCCTCCTACAAAGCCATTCTCTTCCATCTGCATTTTCCCTCCTAACTACCAAACAGTTTGCACAAGGGTGAAAGCTGTTGCCTGGATCCTGAGGTCAAACAAAATTTGTCCATTCCTCACTGGCACTGTTGAAAATCTGTGAGGAGCTGCAGGTCACAGCAGACCTTTAAGTAACTTCCAAGCTGGCTCTAAATTTGAGTTTTATCACGCAGAGAATTTTCTCTCAGAATGGCTCAACTCCATTTTTATGAAGTGCAGGATCTTGATAGCTCTTTACAGAGGCCCAGGACACCATGGTGTTTCACCTGTCCCAGTGCATAAATTACTATTTATTCTTAATTCTTAATTTTGCTTGGGTAATGTTTGCAATCACTTGTTGATTGGGATTAGTCACGAGGGTATTTTTCAGATTTTGTTTTGTTTATGTGCCAAGATCAGCAAAACACTGCTGATCACATAACTTGCTCAGTGTTACTGAGACACACCGGTACATCCAGTCCCTCCCATGTGTGTTGTCATCTTCCCATGCCTGGGAGAGGGGGAGCTGGATGTATGGCTCTGCTATCTCCACAATCTCCTGGCTGCTAAAATGTTTGAAATATGGGAAAAGTTTTAATCAGACCTTGCATATCTTCCCACGCTGGGGAACAGCCCTTCAGTGAACCAGGCTCAGCACATGCAGGATCCCCTCTGTGGGCATCAGGAAATGATTTTGATCTTTTGGCATGGAAAAAACCCCAGTTTTGTATTAGAAGTCACAATTTGTGAAACGGAAGGTTTGAAATGGGTGTTAGTGCTCATGGAACAAAATTTGAGCCTCTTTCTACCTGGAGATGGTGACACCCAGGGGTTGCTCCTAAGCTAAATTGTGCTGTGACTTTATTTTACGTGAGATTTTATTAGTAACAATGGACTCCTCACATCTCCAGAGCTGACAGAGGACTGAAGCCCAATGGCCAATAGAGCTCCTGCAGAGTGAAATAAAGGCAGATAGCAGAGTTTGCTCCAACAGCCTACACGCTGGTTTTGGGGATCTTGGGACAGGACATGTTCATCCCAGTCCTGGATCACGGGGGAATTCTCCCCAATATCCCATCTAACCCTGCCCTCTGGCAGTGGGAAGCCATTCCCCCTTGTCCTGGCACTACAAGCTCTCCTAAAAAGTCCCTCTCCGTCTTTTTTGTAGGTTTCCTTTAGGTACTAGAAAGCTGCCAGATGGATTTAGGAGGAGAACCCTGCTACACCTCAGCTGGTCCGAGCAATCCACACTGATACCGGAATTTAATATTTTGGAGGCACTACATATGCTCAGAAGGGTTCAGAGTGGCTTGAGGCCACCCATCGAGGGCTGTGTCCAGTTCTGGGCCCTCCTGGCCAGAGAGCCCTGGAGGGGCTGGAGCGTGTCCAGGGANGGGATTCTGTAAAACACAGCGAGCAGCGGCCTGCCCCTGCGCGGCCCAGGCTGTGCTGGGCAGCGGGGGGCTGTTGATCCCTCCGGGAATGGGATCGGCAGTGGGGATGGGGATTGATATGGGAATGTTCAGGCGCAGCGCTGCCCAGCAGGGAGGGACGGGCACAAGATGGCGGCCGGGATGACACGGCGGTCACGTGGAGCGCGGTGCCCCCGCCCCGCCCGCGGCCGCCGCACGGGACACGGGACACGGGAACGGGGTACTGGGAACGGGACACGGGGAGCGGGCTGGAGCCGCCGCAGCGCCCGGGGATCTGCCCGGCGGCCGCACCCACCCGGCCCGCACCGAGCCGCGGCTCCGCACGGTGAGTGAGCGGCGACCCAGCGGCCTCCGGCTCAGCGCAGGCCCGGGGGTGGCGGCGGGACGGGACACCGGCGGTGACAGCGGGGACGCGGCCGCCGCCGCCGCCCTGGCAGGGACGTGCCCCGGGGGGTTCCGGCTCCTCATGCAGGCGGCGGCCCCCGCAGCCCCGGGGGATGCGAGGAGAGCTCCGGCCCCCGCAGCAGCGGAGGCTCCGGGGTGGCTTCGGGGCTCTGGCAGAGCTTCGGTCCCGCAGCACGGGCCGATCGGGGCCCCTCGGCCCCGGGCGCGCCGGGAAGGTGCGGTCTGCTCAGCCTGGGGAGCTCTGGCACCCGCAGCTCGGGGGCTGCGGCCGTGGGAGCCCGCGGGAGCCCTGTGCTCTCCCCGGGGGAGTTCTGCATGCCCAGTGCGGGGGGCTGCAGCCCTGGGGTGCCGGCGAGCTGCAGGACCCCGAGCTCGGGGGTTGCGGGTGGTGCTGGGGGAGCTCTGGGACCCCGTCTGGAGGGGCTGCAGCCCCTCAGCCAGGAGAGCCTCTGTTCCCCTCAGCCTGGTCAGGTCTGTCCCCTCCTCCCCAGGGTGTTGGAGTGGCGGGTCTGGTCCTCCCTGCCCCAGGGGCTCTGCGGGGACAGCAGGTGCCCTGAGCTCAGGTGGGAGTGTGGGGGTGAGCCCGGGCCCTCAGCCTGGGGGCTCCAGTCCCTCTGCTTGCTGGGATGCAAAGGCGGGATGCAAAGGCGGGATGCTCCCTGCTCCAGAGCAAGCTGGAGACATCTGCTGTGAGTGGGAGCAGATCCATCCCATCCCATCCCATCCCATCCCATCCCATCCCATCCCATCCCATCCCATCCCATCCCATCCGTGCTGCCTCGCTGGGCCTGAGGTTTGTGGGGTGGCAAGGGGGTGATGGCTTTATCCCCCTCTTGGGGATGAATGGGCTGGGGGTCAGAATGGGGATGAAAAGGAGAGACCTCACCATCGTGGGCACCCTGGGAGGAGGGTGTGCTCCCTGTTTGCTCGTGGAATGGCTTGCTGATTGCCTGGCTGCAGTATTTGGATTTTCCAAGGTGTTATGAGGCACGGGGCTGTCTTTGTACTGTGTTCCTCCTGGAGGCCCTGTTTTGATCAAGGTTTCTAATTTATTCTGTCTTGTGTGAAAACCTCATTAAAGAGTGCCTCGGTGCCTTCAAGGCACCATAAATACACAGAGAGAGGATGGGAAGAGAGAGAAAAAGATTATTATTTGTAAAAAATGGGAGCTCTGCCATATTGACATGGTGCTGCTGAAGCTTGCTGATGCAGGCAGCCTCTCCTAGCAGAGCAGCACTGGGATGTCGATGAACGTCCTCATGTCACTTTGGCTGATGGTGCAGCCTGGTGTGACAGCAGGATTTGTAGTGATGCCTTCAGGCTGCCTTCTCGCAGGTCCACATGGCTGAAAATGCTTTCTTGTTGGCTTCCATGCCCAGCTGTGAACCAGTGCAAAACACAGAACCAGTACAAAACACCTGGCTGAAGTCGGTGGAAGTGGTGCTGTGCATCTTGGTGGGTTTGGGCTCGGCTGTGTTTTTTTGGGGAGTGGACATTGTATTGGAGTTGCGTTCTGGTTTGTTTTGTGTAGTATTTTGTGGGTGTTAAAATTGCTCCAGCTTTGTGAAGTTGTTTAGAGTTTGGAAAGAGGAGGCAGTCCCCCTAGTTGTTGGCAGACAAAAGGTAAAGGCTGCTTCTACAATGTGGGTAATAAACCCCCTCTAAATCCAGAGAGATTGCTGTGATTGTTTTGAGTTTTTGGGCATGTGGAGCAGAGCTAAATTCAGCTCAGATGCCTTTAAACTGTGTTTGTGATCTGTGCAACAAATGGTGATTCCCGAATTATTACGCTTTTTTCTCCTTCCACATTATCAACCTGGGAACAACATCTCTCATGTTAATTAGATTTTGATGTGACATTTACAAATTTAATAAATCCAAGTCGGTGGATGATTTTCAGGACTTGGAGGTATTATGGTTGTTATTTGGCTGCTCAGAGTTAATGGTTAAAAGGCAGGGATTTGTTTTCCATGGGTCTCATTGCATCTTTCAACACTCATCAAGCTTGAATAGGTGCTACTTTTAATTAGATGATTCTTGAGTTTCTTTGAACTGAACCCGTGCACTGTAGGTGATGGTGACTTAAAAATTCTTCCTTCTTCTGGTTGCTGCCTCTCTGCATCACTCAACATTGCTTAATTGGTGCACTAAATATGGGTGGCCTGGGACTTGCTCAGATTTAAAAGTAATTTCAGCCTGGCCTTAAGGAATGGTTGCGGAATTAAAGACTTTTTAATTGGGGCAGCAGGACATCCTGTGGAAAAAAAAATTGCTCAAAAATAATCCAGACCCTTGTTGGGGAAAGGGTTAATTTGTTGTTTGTGTGATAGAATAAATCCATATAGCATCATCAAAAAGCGAAAAGGAGTGTTGCACACAGGCCTGAAGGCTGCTTTTGTTGGACATGGCACGAGGTCCCTCTTTCCTGGGGTGGTTTGCAGGGACTTGTGGAGGGCAGGAAGAGTTTCTGATGCTGCCCAGCCAGGTATATCCAGGCTGTTCTTTGCTGAACAAAGCAGAGTGGAGCAGAGCACCTGAATGCTATTTCAGTCATGATTCAAGTGCAGCAGATTAAACCCAGCTGTGCAGGGAAAAAGCACTCTGAAGTAGAGGTGAGCTTAAAATGAGCTCAAAAAGCAGAGGTTTTTTAGGGGTTTCTTGGATCTGATGGTCACGAAGTGAGCTCGCATGTACTGTCAGTGATTTCCAAAGGATTTTGGTGTCATTGGAGGCCTTTGGGGCCCAGGGCACCAGCACACAGAGAGGGGCAGGAGCCCTCTGGAGGGCTGGTGTTCTGCATGGAATCTCCAGCTTTTAATTCAGCTTGAATTCCCGAAGTGTGTGGTGTGACATCATAAGGTTAATGATTAAGTCCTGCCCCCCTCCTTCCCTAAAATGCTGGGCGTGATGCATAGGACTGAGGGACTTGTGAAACCTACTGGCTTCTTCGGATTATTCCATCCCAGTCATATTTTATTATTTTGAAAATCTGCTTAGCAGAGGCAGTGTTTGGTGCAGGTTACTTTGGCTTTTCATGGATTGAAAGAACATCCACCCTAATAAACTGCGAGGTGTAACTGTGTAGTGAGGCTTGGTGGAAGCCCCACCCGTGACAGTGGGGTGGAAAGAGATGGTCCTTGAGGTGCCTTCCAGCACAAACCATTCTGGGATTCTGTGATTTAAACATCTCTAAAATACTTATCTGTGTTGTTTCTGGTCTTATCAAACGTGGTGTTGTAGTTGAGGGGAGAAAAAACCCCCAAATTCTTGAAAGTAACCTATGAGCTTTGTTCTGATAGTCCTTGATCAAGAGCTGGAAAGAGAAAAGAAAACTTAATTTTGAAGACTGTAACATGTATCTTAAAGAAATGCAGTTACTGCTGTTGCTGGGCTTTACAGTTGACTCATCCAAATCAGGGGAGCAAATTAGAGTGGGACAGATGTCCTGTTGATGTTTCCTTCGTGTGTTGCTGCGGTCCTGTTCTGCTGTTCAATTACACATCCATAATCAAAGAAAACCACTAATAAATCCTTATTGGGAAAGCATCTTCCGTAGGTTTTGCCTGTGTTAATTTGCTTAGATTTAAATGCATGACAAAATAAATCTCCCTCTGCTTAGAGCCACGACTCTAACACTGTTTTGCTTCCTGACTTCCCAGCCTGATCTGCCTTCTGTCTCCCTGATTTTGAAACTGCTTGAAGGTAGCTTTTTTTCTCTTTAAATGGAAATAAGGCAAAGTGTATTGCTAGCTGGGGGAAAAAAAGGACTTGAAGGAATCTCTGAAGTTCAGTAGCTTTGGGTTTTTCCAGTGCAGGAAAACTGGCAGCTTCCTTAGCAAGCTGAGTGAGGCACAGGTGTGGTAGCAGAATTCCTCAGGTGGCTTTGCTGTACTGGCTTTTTGGGGTGCTGTGGGCACTGTCACATCCTTATTAGCTGTGTGGGACGAGGCTTGGGAATTTTATCCTTGCTCTCTGTGTCTGAGGAACAACACACAGTGGGGCTGCATTGTCTAAGTCTTCATCAGAAAAAATAGGAAGAAACAGAAGTAAAACCAAGGTAAATCCTGTCTTAAGGATTGAAAGAGCCTTAAAATTGCCCCTTTCTGAACAGGTGGATCTGGAGAGGATAGCTTTTGCGGCCTTGGCTTAAGAAAGATTTTTAATAGCTGTCATCTCTTCCTGTCCACTGCAGTCTCCTTTAATTTCCTTTACTAAAAAAGAGCATTGCAATTGGGAGTGTTTTACAATTTCCCTTGCTGGTCCATTAGTGTATTAGCTTAGCTCGGTGTGTGTTGAATGCCACTAAATGTCACTTGCAAATTTAATGTTGGGAGCACTGAGATTTGTGCTAATTGAATTTAAAGTCTTATACTTGAATTTGTTAAAATGGCAGAGCCAGACAATTGAAATGTTTTAATGGGAGAATGGAGGAGCACTTGCAAATCTGCTCTTGTGAGTGAATCCAACAGTGCATTTGTGCAGATGGAGGGGGAGACCCTGAGAAGGCAGATCAGGGTTTGATGGGGTTTTGCTTGTCCCCTTGTACATTACAACGTGGTGACAGCTGGTAAAATCCATTACGTTGAAAGTCTTAGTGCTTGACTGCTCAGGGTCATTGTTGACACCAACTTAACCTTAAATACTTCTGTAAAAATGGTAAAGATTATAGAGCCTTTCAGTTCAACTTAAAATTCTGCTTCTCCAGCCATAGTTTTAGGCACTGTTGGAGAAAGGTTAGTTGTTTGCGCTGTTGGTATTTAAACTCAGTTGTCTGTGTCTGTCTTCTGGGGTTTTTATTCAGGACATTAGCAACTTCTGCACCTGAGGGTTTGTTGTTTGGGGAAGGGCTGGGAAGTGATAGTTGGGGGGGGGAGGTTTGTTTGGTTGATGCTTTCTGTAGTTTTGTTTTCTTTTAATTTGTTTTTTTGTGAAACAAAAACTGTGTCATTAAACACTTCTTTATTCTTAACTTCAGCCAAATACCCAAGGATTGGATATTTGAGTATAGAAACAGAAAAGGAGACCCTGCTGCTGTGCTTTTTGTGAGGTAAAGTGTTAAAGAAATTACCGTGGATTGGAAAAGAGTCATAAAGACCTTGGCTTTCCAAGCAGTGTAAATCTGTGCCTCCCTAGATAGCACAGTGCTTTTAAGAAGTTTGTCTGGAAACACTTCCATTAAATCTCCTGACACCAGGCTTTGACCTTCTGCCACTGAGCTGGCATTTCATACGGGCTCCTGGCATGAGCTCTCCTGACACTTTCAAGTAAAATCTTATCAGGCATTGAAAAGTTTGACTCTGCAGTCGAGCACTGTGCCAAAGCTGTAAAAGCCCTATTTGTACACAAAATGGATTTTTGCTTGCTAGGAGGGCTGGGGTAGTGCTTCAGTAACTGCAGGAATGGCTTTGAATCTACATAGTAATGAAACAGCTCCATCTAAATCGAGCGTCTCCTCCACTTTCAGGTCTGCTCTTTGTCTTCTTCTTGTCCCTGCATGGAGTTTTACGTGGTCAGGTTATATTGCTCTGGAAAACTTTGTCAGGGAAGTTAATTTAAAGCTATTTGAAAGGCTTAAAAATGGCTCTGCTGTTAGGATGATGAAAAAGACCTTGAGAGTGCCTTGAGAGCAACTGCTGCCAGAGTACCTGCTTGGCCATGCAAGTGGTGAGCTGCTCCCAGAGCCTTCTCCGAGGGAGCACTCCAGGGTGTCCTCCTTAAGTGCTGGCAGCCACAAAAACTCTGGCTGCCCCATTCCATCTTGGAATGTCCAAGGCTGGGTAGGACAGAGCTTGGAGCAACCTGGGATAGTGGAAAGTGTCCCTGCCCGTGGCAGGGGTGTAACGGGTTGGGTTTTAAGGTTCCTTCCAACCCAAACCATTCTGGGATTCTGTGATGCATCAGGGCTTAAAACCCACTTGCTTTAACTGGGAGGGAAAATCCAGCACTTGTGGGTGATTGGGAAGCTTTGCCACTTGCAGGGGGTGCCAATGGCTGTGGATGTTTGGGTATCTGGGGAATACATTTTTAGTGGAATAAGAAAGTAAACCAGACTTACAGGAAGGGAGAGGAACACCCATGTTCCAAGGTGCTGAAGTTTGGGGTGCTCAGCAGAGGCAGTAGGGGGGAGGTGATGTCCAAAGAAGAGCTGTGAGCAAGGCAAGAGTGGACAGAAAAGGGTGAGCACAAGCATGTGAATATCCCTGCTTAATGACTTGACAGAACACATTGTTCCCTTTCCCCGGGTACTTTTGGGATGTCAGGATCCGTATTTAATGGAATAGTGGTTTTATGGAGGCTCTCCACCCTGGGAGAAGCTCTCCTTTGCCAAAAGCAATACTCAGTAATGGGCTGGGGGTTCTTATCTACTCTCCATGAAACACTGCAAAAAACTTATTTTGCAGTAATGAGCAATTACCCACAAATTAACAAAACTCTTTTTTCAGATATTGTCTTTGTTTTTGTGCCTGTGCAATTTCCTAATTCATTTTTTCTCCCTTTCAAAACATAAATAGATTTGTTATCAAAGGCCATTTAAAAAACAAAAACAGGGCCCTAAGCACATTTATCAGAAGGGGATTATTTAAGTTCTGATGGTTTGTTCAGAATTCCTTTGCTTGCAAGAAAATGAGTGTCTGTGCTGAGAAGACACACACCCATCTAGCCACGTGCCTTGTATCCAAGAATTACAGTGTTTTTGAGAGGGAATGCCAGAGTCCAGCCATGGCTTCCGGAAGTGGCTGGGAGAATACTTGTGGAGATGACAATCACTGGCAAATCTGTATTACTTCCTCCTCTGAGCAGGACTAACCCCAAAGAAATGTCAGGTTTTTCAGGGTCCTGTTGGGGTTTGAAAATGTCCAAGGGAGGAGATAGGCTGCTTTGGAGAGAGGGGTTGCCACCTTGTGTGGGGAGATAACCTGCAAGCTTGATTGAGTGCCAGGGGAGGAGAGGGAGGAACCTGAGACCCGGATGACATTGGATACAGGTGCACCAGATTGGTGCACTAAAGGCCATTAGCTGCTTTCTTCTCTGTGCCTGGCCAGCTGACTTGATGTTGTTAATGAACTACTCCTTAGATATCTTAACTTCTGAATGCTGCTCCTTAACTCATGGTCCATCAGGGCACAAGTGAATTGATCGGCATAATGAATTGGTGTTTTTAGGGAACTTTCCTTGGCCACTTTATTGAGTGGCTGCCAGTCTAAAATCCTTTTATGATTCTTCCTCTTAGACTTCTCCTTTGCTAATACTGTACTTAATGCAAACAATCTCCTTTAACCTCTTAACTTTGTAATCCCCCTCACACTGTAATTGTGCTTTAATGCTGCCCATTTGCAGTTGGATATGAGCAAATATTTAAAATAATTGTCCACTCTACAAAATATTGGTTGACTTCATAGATTGTTTTGTCTTTTGTTTGTTAACTCCCAGGACATCCATTTAGGTCTTTCCAAGGTAAAAGGTTGGAAAGCAGGCTAGAAATGCTAGGCAATGCTGTATTTCTTCACGTGTTCCAATGTTATGGCTGTGTGTTGAAATTCAGCCTGCAGGATGTGATGTCATGTGAATAAATTAATGACCTGTGTTTATTTGAAGATTGGATAATAAGCGAGGCATGGGATAATAACCCGGGGAGCACTTGGCCCTTCTGCTCTAAGCTTCCCAGAAATTGTGACGTGGATAAAGCTTTGCCTCCCTCTGTCTTGCTGCACTTTTCAGCATGAGTGTTATGGGGTGGGAGCTTTGTCTTCATGCAGAGACACCCTGACACCTTGCAGAGGGGGCTTGGACATATGTTCCTGACACAGACAGCTGTGGGGACACAGAGCTCCCAACCTTTGCAAGGTGCTGGTTCCAAACTCTGGGCTTCTGTGTTCGCTGGAGAAGAGCTTGTTGAATTTCCCAGCCTGGTGTCACTGGTGTGTTCCTCTGTGAGGGAGTGGTTGTGGTGGCAGGGTGGCTTGTGGCAGGCAGAGGCTTCCCAGCCTGGCACCTAGGGGAGGAGTGAACACCTTGGAGCTGTAACTTCTGATCCCTATCACTGAATCCCTGCTTTCAGGCTCAGATTTTGTTCCCAGAGAAACCTAGGGTTGGGGGTACATCTGTTCAAAGTGAGCTTTCTGGGCTGATTGAATTCATGGCTGTCAAAGAACTGTTTTTTCTTCCCTCACCTTGTCTTCATATTCCCAGTTTGCATTAAGGGTGTTCCATGAGGTTTTGGGCACATGCTCTGTGATTTGCCTGGCGAGGTGGGGCCTTATCAAGAAGGAAATAACAGCACTGAGGGAAACAGTGGCACAGGGAGTATCAGTAATGGGCTTCTTTCAGGTCTGGGCCATGCAAAGCATTAATGACATTTTCTGCACCCCTGAAGTGGAGTGATGTCTGCAGTGACTCTGTCAGCTGTGTCAGCAAACTTTGTGTTTGGGACTGATGTATTGTTGAGTTTTATTTAAAAACAAGAGGCAGCTGAGGGTCTGCAGTAGACTGAACTGAAGTGGGTCTTGCTTTTGGAAATAACTGGAGGAGTCTTGCTGGTGGTGAATAGCCAGTGCAGTGACAGGATGTGTGCAGACAGCTGGAAATGCTCAGACTTGCTTGTTTCCCAGTACTGTCCTGAATTAGGATAGTTGGGATAGAGCCCGGTGCAGCTTGTGGGGTGTATTCCAGTGTGACATTTGCACACCAGACTGTTTCCTGTTCAGTTAGTGCTGCTCACTGTTGTAAAGAAGTACTCAGGTGTTGTGGAGTCTCTTTGCTTGGGATTGCTGGATTTGGGGGTGCTGGAGCAATGCTTGAGTGCAGAATGGTGGTGTAGAGTTCTTGGCACCCTTTTGCCTTTGTGTTGTTGGTGGTCATGGAAGAGGCCCCACGAACTTCAGCTGGAAGGGAGGAAAAGTCCATTTACTTCCACAGACACTGCAAAGTGAAATGTGAAGGATTTGGAGAGCTGGACATGCTGATCCTGCTGTCCTTATAGCCTTAATAGTGGGCAAAGAATTAAAATAAATAAAAAGAGGAATGGTTTATGTAGTGGCTTCTCTGGAGGCAGTATTATCTTCTGGTTCTGAGGATTTGTTTCCTTTCCCAGTCTGCTTTAAAAACATTTCCTTTTTCATAAAAGCAGTGGATTATACTCCATGGACATTTATGTGAAGGGACTGCTGGGTGCTTAATAACCTACTTATTTTATTTGGGCTGTACTTTTTAAAAATGAAGTGTTCAAGTCAGGCCCTTTGAAGATAGATTGTCCTGCCTGATTGTCTTGAGCAAAATACCTTTCTGGTTTTAATTGGGGTTTTCATTGCTATGATTTACAGCGGCAGGGTGAGGGCAGCACCGTTCCTGCAGTGCCTCAGACAAGTGGGAAGAGAAGGAGAAGGAGCAGAGCTATTCCTTATCTGGACACTTTCTTAGGTGCTTACAGAGCTGTGTACTTAAATAATTCCTCCATGTAAGTATTGATGTGCAGCAAAGCGACACGGTTTTAAGCACAACGTTTAATAGAAGTATTCTCAGCATGACTTGGCAAATATTTCCAAGCTCAACTTGCCACCTCAGGTGCTGCCTCTTGTCATTAGAGTGAAGGGAGGTTTGTGCAAAGCTCAGAAATGGACCTAAAATGGGACAGTTTGAAATCACCTCTGGGCACAGTCCTTGTGGCTTTCCTGGGCTAGTCTGCTTGCTGTTCCTCCATGTCCATTCCCACGTCCTCATGTCCCTTCCCACTTCCCCCGTCCGTTCCCATCTCCTTCCTATGGGCCCCAAGGCCTGCCTTGCTTTGGTAGCCCTGCACTGCATTTGGGGTTTTTGGTAAGGTGAGAGGGGAGGGGAATTTGGCATTTCAGCACCAGCTGCCTTTGCCGGGTCAGCCACCCTATTTGTGTGTGCTGTTCCCTGTGCAGAATATTGTTCTGGCAAGTGTTGTCAAACTTGGATTCTCCTGTCATGTGCAGATGCAATGAGTTTCCTAGAAACTTCAGGGAGGGGATGAAAGTGATGTAGATAGTTTGTAACAACTGGTGATTCGGTCATTGAAGCATAAACTGGATTTTTAGTGTGCTGAAGAAGGAAACAAAGCCTGGTTTGGTAAGGTCAGAATCAGAAATTTAGGTAGGGGCTGTGTTGATTTTTCTTTTGTATTACAGTTTATGGAGAATATTTTATTTTTTCCTTAATTAAACTGCTTTTGCAACATGTGTCAGTCCATCTTAAATCCTATGTAGGAAGATCTGTGGCTGTATCTGATGAGGGCAGAACCTTCTCCTGCTTTTGGGACTTCAGCTCCCCTTTTTGCAGCTGAGTTGTGTCATCCAGGTTGTTTTTCATCCTTTCCCCTGTCAGGCTGTTGAGCAAACTTCCAAGTGTGGGGTTGTGGGGGACAGAGACACCTCAAAGTTTAGGATGGTGAAGACTGGGACACACCCCTCCAAGTGTGGATTGTGGGGAAGAGGGACATCTGTCCCAGTGTGGGGTTCTGGGGACTGGGAGGATGCTTTGCCACACTTCCTTCCCCTTCCTTTAAGAACCGAAGCACTGAGCAAACATGCAGGGGAGAGGAGGGAGGATCCTCATCCTGCTGGTTGTCAGGGGACGTGTCTGGCTTTGCCCCAAGCTGGCTGTGGTGAGCCAGGATGGAACTGGAGCCATCCCAGTGCTGCTCCCGCCCAGGTCACAGGTGTCACTGTGCCGGGTCCGTGTGACCTGCTTGCCCTGCAGGCCATCCCACTGCATGTTTACATCCAGAAGCATCCAGGATCCCATTTCCGAGGCCTGCTTTTCCCGGCAGACGTGCCTGAAGCTGGAGTCAGGGATCAGCATCCCCCCAAGGGCAGGGCAGGGAGAGCTGGCTGCAATTCCAGCTAGGGGTGGTCTCATTCCAGCAATTAGGAGGAATTAATTGCTTGGCTAGAGCCCCAAGACATTCCAGATGGCTCTTAGAGGGATGGAACAGATTCCTGATGCTGAGGTGTGTCCAGTTTTGGGGAGGTGGATCCAGAAACCAGATTTTTGCCAGATCCGAGGCCAACTGGCTCATCAGATCTGCAATAGAAAAGTTTCTTTTGCTGAGAAACAGAGTATCTTGTACTGCTGATATTTCTAAGGACAAGGGAGCTTAAACTTCTTCCTTACCTTGGCAACTGAAAGCAGACAATCCCTGGTTTGGGCTGTTCCGCAGAAATGGGGACAACCAACCATTTTCAAGTGGGTTTTGTTTATTGTCATGAATTGGTGTTTTTATGCAGTTGCTCCTCTTGGTGTTATGTTCCTGTTATCCCTTTAATCAAGACGTCTGTGCATTCCAGGAAAGGTCTTCTCTACTGATTGTGACTCCTTGCTTCTGAGCACAGGATTTGTCTACAGCCCCAGCAGCACTTTCTGATTTTATGGAAGATTTACCTCAACTTTCCAACCTATTTTCTGTTAATTTTTGGCAAAAATATGTTGCTTTGTTCAGGTCAAATTTGCAGATTTGCAGCTTTTCACTTTCCTGACAATGTAGTGTTTTTGCACCTTTCATAAATCATCTGATGAGCTGTTGAAGCTGGAAGAGGCGTTTACAAAGCTAATGGAAAACTTGAGTAAAGGATGCTTTGCAGAAAACAGCCTCTCAGAAAGGGAAGTATTGCAAAAGCCAGTTATATTTTCCTTGTTTGCAGACTTGTTTGGAAGAGATTATTAATCCCTCACATCTGTGCAGGTCCAGCCTTCAGACTCGCAGCTCAGTATTTTTAGCAGGAGCAGACCACAGCAGAGAATTCCCTCCCCCCATTCCCAGTATTTTGGTTTCTTTAGGGAACTTGTGTGTCTTTCAAAAGCCACAGTTTGGTGACTGGGTGTCAAAGTTTACCACAGAAACTTTCAGGAGGAAAAGGAGAAGGCAGCTCCTGCTGAAATACCAAAACCAAATGTGAAAGCGTTGAGGTGGGGTGGTGGGAATGGATGGCACTGAACGGGTCAGAGTTAAATCACAATCTGATTCTGTTCGAAGTGAAAGTGTGTGTTCCCTAATTGCAGTTCTCAGAATTGAGCTGTTGCTTGTGGGGAGGGAGGGGGAAGCCGTGGAATTCCGGGAAAGCTGTGGAACTCCGCCCAAGCACCCACTGCAGAACAGCCAATAGGACTTTGCCAGATGCCAGATCTCCTGCTGAGAGTGCATGGCCAGGTTTGCCTGTCCCCAAGGACTTTTTCCATGAAGAAGGCAGAGCCTTAGCTAACAGAGTGCTCTCCAAAGCTAACTCTGAAAGGATATCTCTTTTTATATGGAATTTCTGCCTGTATACCCGTCAAGGCCTGGGGAATGACCGTCCCTTATCATTTGTTTACCTGCATGGGAGGATTGTTGCAGCAGTGCCTGGAAGAAGCAAGATTAAAAAGCAGTTACTGGAGCTTAGCAGGGGTGTGTTGTCCAGAAAATATCTTTTCCAAGTTAAATTCCTTCTCCAAGTTGATGGCTTTGAGGCCAAGACAGAGGGTAAAAAACTTTCAGCACGTGAAACAAATTTCTGCTGCAAACTATGGGAACCTCTGAAAGTTGACATAACTTCTGTAGCTGGAAGTTTCAATTTATTTAATTTATTTGCTTCCTTAGGGCTCAGCTGTACTTGTTTTGTTCAGTTAGTTTATTTATGGACACATTGTGCTGTTCTCCGACAGGGATGACCTCTCAACTCTAGTAAGGCCCCTGCCACTTGTTAATGTTGGTGTTAAGCCTGTTTAAAATTTCTTCCTGAGGTTTAGAGGTCTTTTGCATCAGACTGGGGATATATGGATGGTTAACACAGAGCAATTGCTACTCTTATACCTGCTTTCTAGACTAATTAAACACACACCTGATTGTCACAGGTGTCATCTCTTAACTTTACATGCTGCAAATGAGTCAAGTGCAAACCCAGCTTGAGTTCCGTGCATTTGTGTGCAGCTGGCTCATTTATTCTTTTTTTTTTTTGCAGTGCCTAGAAGAATCTGTTTTCCCAGGAGACTCAAGTCAGTGTCAGGAGAAAAATGTTCCTGCTGAATTTGATGTGTGGGGCAGCTGGGGGCAAAGCCTCGCCGAGAGTTTGAGGTCTGTGGTCCCACCCTGAGCACAATGTCCTGGCAGGAGCTTTGCTGCTCACCTGCTGTGTTCCACAGCCACGAGGGAATAAATGAAACACTCCCAGCACATGGAGAGCAGATCCCCTGCCTCTGGACACCCAGGGGACAGGCTCTGTTTGTGGATTTTGGGAGCAGGCTGCACCCCAGCCGAGTCACCTCTGCTGACCCACCCTGGAATTCAATTCTCCCAGAGAGATTGGTTTCCTGTGCTAATACCTGCACATGCTGCCTTCCAGCTCCCTCCTGCTTCCCTCTGATAGCTCTGGCACCAACAGAATAGGAAAAAGCAACATGTAAGACAATTTCAGTGTAACAGGAGAAATGCTGTCTCACTTCAGCTGCACTTAACCCCTGGCTTTAAGTGCCTACGAGAGGTTTGTGAGACGTGCTTGATATGTTTAAGAAATAAAAAGCCTCGCTGTGAGAGAGGGGAGGAAGGAACTGCAGCGAGAACTTCAGGCTGTTGGAGGCACTTCTAGGTATGCATCCCTTCTTTGCTTGCTGTCTCAGGTGGAAATGGGCTCTCCAGCAAGAGGAGCTGCTTCAGGAGGAGGTGTGCTTGATAATGGCCACTTTGCTGGTTTTTCCTTAGCTTTGCTTTCCTGCCTTGTGCAGGACTTGCTGCCCAGGTCTCGCTGTGGAACTCTTTTGCTCTGATGCGCACCTGGTTTGGTTACTGCCTTTGGTTCAAGTAACTTGGAAAGGAGTTTCACTGACTTCTGGGTTCTCATACCAGAGATTTTCTTGATCAGCTACCACTCAGGAGTCACCTGCTCAATATTCCTCCCCCATACCTGGCCCAGCTTTTCCTGTTCTTTCCCTGTGAAGCAAGAGACAAAAAAGTAGCATTTGCTGTAGTTCACAAGGCTCACAGATGCATTTAAGTTGGAAAACACCTCCCAGCGCATGAAGTCTGAGCTGTGCCCGATCCCCACGTTGTCACCAGTCCAGAGCACCGAGTGACCTCCCTGGGCAGCCCCTGCCCACCCTTTCCAGGAAGAAATTCCTCCTGATGTCTGACCTGACCCTCCCCTGGCACAGATTTTAGGATGGTGACAGGCTCTGTAAGCAGCTTGTGCCTGCTGGGAAGCCACATGAGAAGGTGACATCCATGTGCCAGTACAAATTTTGGCTCCAGAAATAGTGTGAGGTGAAGGTGTAGCTGTTTTAACAAAACATGAAGTGGAAATTCTTGGTGTTTCCAAGTTTGCTTGCAGCTGTTGTGCCTGTGCCCATCCTTTCTTTCTGTCCTGCATCAGGAGTTACGACCTAAAAATAAATTGTGTTATGCAGAGGAGTGGGAAATGAGACAGCACCTCTGATTTCAGGTTTTATTGCTCTGTGTGTGCCCTATGCTGAGACTTTCTGCTGGTCAGGGAACTCCAGCTGGGACGAAGCAGTGCAGGCTGTCATCACCCAACTGGGACTGAGCTAATGCTCCTCTGCTCTCTGGCCTGCTGTTAATGCAGACCCCAAATTTAAAAAAGTGGGATTTGGAGAAGGCAAAATGGCTGTTACAGTTTCCCTGAGGTGAGGATAACCCTTATAAATCTCTGAAAGGAAATGGAATAGATTTATTTGCTGTGCTGCCATGCTCTGCAGGGGCTTGGAAAGGTCTCAGATGAGGTGGCCATAAACTGCTCTGTCATCAATTGAAACCACTCAAAGGGCACTGCAGTGGGGTTTGCTCTGCCTGTCGTAGACTGATAACTTCATTGGACTAACTGGGACAGTTGTGTCATTTCACTGGTGTTTGGAGAAGAAATGGAGTGGACAGTGAGGCCTGAAGGTCACTTTTGTATTCCAGCCTCTTTGTCTACTTTAGTGTTGACATTAAATTCGTCAGTACAGGGCAGCTTTGCCTGTTGCTCTTTGTGCTTTGGCAGCAAGGACTGAAATCTCTGTTTCAGCTGGCTGCTGGCCCCAGCTCTGGTGCCTCTGGCATGAGGCATTCCATGTGTTTCAGAATTAGACATCCTCTCCCCACAGGTCTGGAAAGCATGTCTTTGGACAAAGGGGGGAGGGATCTCCTTTTTAAAGGTGATAAGCCTTGTGAAACCTGGCGGTGCTGTGTGAGCCTTTTGGTGTATGATGAGCCTGCCTTTCTGCCCCTCCAGTGCTCTCAGAGGTGTAAGACAATTCTTTCCCCCCCTTTTTTAGTTTTCCTTAAACTAAGCCTTGAGGATCTTGTGTGACTTGCTGGTTTTGTAGTCTGTACCTCAGGACGTGCTGAAATCAGGTTGATGTGTTGCATTTAGGCAAATCAGCTAATTTTGGTACTTGGCATGCCTAGTGTAACTACTTTTCTCCCAGATGCAAGAAAAAAATGGGAAAGAAAGTCAGGTTTAAAATCACACCAAGCAAATTCCAGCTTGGAAGACTGTAGGAGTAAGTGAAGGTCCATGTGGGGTTTTTTTCTGCTTATACTTGGTTGATTCTACTTTTGCAGTAGAAAGAGATAAGTCTATTGACTAATTAGGAAGTTTATGGATGTAAGGAACTGGTGCAGAACCAGCTGGTGGTTGGGAATTTCCTGGTAGGGGGAAAGCAACAAAACCATATCCCAAGAAAAACATGGACCTGGAGGTCTGGGATGGTGAGCCTGTAGAGATAGATAAGGAGACAGCACAGGAAAATGCACTAATTGATAACTGCTCCAGAACCATAAGAGTGGGAAATAATTGTCCCCTGCCCTCTCCAAAAGAATTCCCCAGGCTCAGTAGCCTGGCCTTGGCAATAGGGTCCAGCACATTTTATTTCCTCTGCTGAAACAGGGTTTGTGTCTACAGCAGCCTTTAAATGAGAAGAGCTTTGAGCTGGAAAACGAGCAGCTGCTTTTAGGCAATAACATTCTTAATATTCCTGTCTTCCAGTCCTGTTCCCCTGGGATAGCTGTGATTGTTGTTTGACTGTCATGCTTTTGCCTCTGGTGACCACTGTGGTTGATTCCTCTTGTCTTAAACAGCAGCCTTGCTGAGTGCTTGGGGCAAAGTTGTATGTTAAGGTGGGTATGACTATTTTAAGACTGGAGGACAGCAGGTGATCTGCAGGCTGGCTGGATTTCGCTCCTGCAAGGGAAATTGTGGGCCAGGCTGCAGGGAAACTCCCTTTATTTTGGTAGTGGTTTTCTGAAGCTGCTTAGTGGGGAAGACCGCATAAGTTTTGGGTTTCCTGGCTGCACCCTCATATTTTTCCTACTGCTTGATCAATTATCTGCTCTGAAAAATGTGAGCAAAACAGAAATGACAGCCTTGCTTCATCCTCAACCCTGCTGTAACAACCCTTTGCAGGCCATTACTAAGAGATTACACTTTTTGTTTGTAGCTTTGCTTTAGCAAAATAGTCTTTCATGGCTGGAAAGCCTTAAGGAAAAAAATTTCTGGCAATATCTGTAGGAGTTGCAGTTCTTTGCTGTGCAAATGCCGAAATCTACATCTTGCTTTAATGTTTCTCAGAGCTAAAATATTTTTGGATAAACAAAGTGTTTCACATACTGTTTAAAATGCTTACAGGCAACCTTTACCCCCAGAGTGGAATGCAGCCATCGGGAGAAGTGCAGTGGGAACAAGGACCTCTAACAGAGTTGATGGCCAGGAGTAGGATGGAGTGGGGCAATGTGTCATATCTAAATGTTAATTTTGATTGGCATATCACATTCCAAGCCATTTATTGTATGAAAAATTACTGGCATCCATAACCAGATTATTTATGGAACAATCTGCAGTTGGCTTTTCTCCCCCAAATTTCCACTGGATATTGCTGGGTAAGTAAATAGGAGCAACTAGAAATGTGCTGGAAAATTGTAGTGTGGCATCTTAGGATCATGGAGGAACCTACTGAAATAAAGTCTGCTTTGCTTCCAGAGGAGAACCACATTTCTGGTATTTGTTATTTTACAGTAAAGAAGTTCTAAAGCTTCTCCCACATGTTCCTGCAGAGGGGAAGAGTTTTTCCCAACCAGGTGTCTGTGAGAGAGCAAACCCTCCCAGCTTGTTAGGCAGTAGTGCAAACATAGCTGTGTCGCCTGGGAGCCAGAAACAAGGATTTCTTTGCACCCCCTCTGATTGGGAAAGGTGGGATGTGGCAGGAACTGGAATCCCAAGGAGTGGGCAGTGGCACGTAGGCTCCTCTCTGTAGGGAAGTGTCCGAGTCCTTGCCAGATAATGTTATGGACACAAAGAGTTTCAGTGAGATCAAGTTGCAGGGAGTGGGGAAAAGCTGAGCAGCTATTGGGGTGAGGCATTCCCAAGGGGTTACTAAATCCATGCTCAGGAAGCTCCTGGAGCTGAAAGTAGCCAAAGCCTCAGGCAGAGCCTTGTCTGGGGCAGTTGAGCTGCTCCTAAACGTTTATTTAACTGCTACAGCTGAGCAGCTTTGAGGGTTAGGGTTTAGGCAGTGGTTTTTTTGCTTCCTCCCTGTGTTTTTGCTTGTTTGGGGTTTTTCTCTTCTATGAGGCTATAAAGGAAATAAAAACTCTAAAGCTTGGAATGACTGACTTTGGGGGTTGTAATTGTGGAGGCAAAACCCTGACTTTTCGTCGAGTGTTGGCAGCACCGAAGGGAATCTGCAAAAAGACTCCTTCCCAGAGGTGCCATGGGGGCCATTCTTTCCCTTTTCCCATTTTTCAGCCTTTCTTTGATGGAGTTTTCCTGGGCAGGAAGGTGAATTGCAAAGGTTAGAATGGCATAGCTGCCCATGTGCTGTGTGCCTGGAAGTTTGCTTGTCTGATATAAGTACAATTATTGTGCAAATCTTCACTTTAGATGATACCCACATATAGCTGGATTGATATTTTAAGAGCTCAAAGAAGCCTCCTTTATAAATTTAGGTGACAGCAGGACATTTTTTATACTCAGAAGATCTTTTAACTGCTGCAGTAACTTGGGGAAAACTGCTGGGGCACATTGTGAGGTATTTGCCACTTGAGCAAAATGTGTTTAGGTGTGTTTTTTCCCACTTCACTGGAGCTCTCAGGGTGCTTCATGGAGCAGGTTGTTTTTAGCTGTCCTGAGAAGTATCCCCTGGCCTCCCTGGCCAGGAGAACCACAGCATCCATGTGGAACTGGCCGTGCTCCACATGTCCTTGGAGCGAGCTCCATGCCTGTGGTGACGGAGGGCAGCCGACAAAGGAGACATTCAGTTACCAGCTCGGGATCGTGTTCCCCTTGGGTCTGGACTAATGCTCTTAACCCTGCTGGGGCTGGAAGAGCAGCCAGCAGGTCTGGGCTGGTGCCCTGCTCCTCTCATGTAGGCTCTGCCGGTTGTAAATGACTCTGTCTGCCTGTCCTCCCTTTGGGATCTGCAGGGAAGCACCAGCAGCCATCCTGGCCTCTCTCCTCCTTCCCAGGCCATCACACCACTGCTCTGCAGGAGTCATGTTCCACTTAATGAAGTCTCATCCTTGTAGGAATTGTTCTGATGTTAAAAACTTAGAAATCTTGTGGTTTCTCAACTCTCTGATCCATGAAGACCTTTTTTCTGAAGCAATTATTGCGATTTCTGTCTTTGCAATGGCTGAGTCTCAGCTATTACCTGTTAAAAGGTGGGATATGTCAGAGGTCCTGTTGTTTCAAGGCACTTGCAAAGTGGGAAGAGCTAAGTTTGAACTGCTGTGGCTCATTTCTGAATCAGTGGATAACTTGACAGGGACGCTTTTGGTTGTGAAGTCATGGATTTAAGTACAGTGGGAATTCTGACATTATCTACAGGTCAAGGCGAACCATTTCTCTATCTCTTCAGCAGGAGCATGTAAACCACATCTGTCATGGAGTCCTCAGCTTTCATCCCATCCTCCTGCAAAACCAGAATAGGTACCAGTCACTGGAAAATGGTTCATGAGATGCCAAACACCAGTTTGATTGGTAAAATTAAACAGTGTAATAAGCAGGATGAAGTGGGGCCAGGTTTGTGGAGAGGAATGTGCCCTGGAAGGTGTTTTTTGGAAGGATGAGGATAAGGTGGGGGAGGAGGTCTGGAAACAGGAATGATTATTTTGGAAACAGGGAAAGAGTCTTCTGATGCAGAGGTTGGGTGTATTCAGGTCACTTTGATACTGCAAGAGCAAAAAAAAAAGTAATCCCATGAACAAATCCTACTAATTCACATAATTATGTTGCTGTTGGTTGTGGTAACAATTTTTTCACCTTTTGGGACACTAGGAATGAGTATGCATCGTGCTGGCAGGTCTCCTACCAGCTTTCCATGCCCAGATGATGGAAGGGATGTTTCTGGGCTGCCTCCCTGAGTTCATCACTGCACTATTTAGTGGTTCCCTAGTGCAGATCTGTCTACTTAAACCAAATGAGGATCATTCCTTCCCTTTCACATTGCTATTAGCTGGATGATTTTATTGTCTCTGCAGGAAGAGAGCAGAGACAAGCAACTGTAGATTAGGAACAATTTGCAAAATGGTTCAGTGATTAGCAAGCCTGTGGAGATGTTTTTCTGTGTAAGGGCTGCACCACAAATTTTACTAGCTCCCTATGCTCGAAGAATTAACTGTGAGGAGGATTAAAATGACATCTTAGACATCAGCTAAACGTCTTCTCAAAATCCCTTACAATGTCTCTAAATCAGTTAATTTGATTTCTTCAATCCACAAGCAAACTGGGGTTGGTGAACTTGTGTGAGTGATCTATTTAGGCTGAATTTCTCCAGAGTATTTTAAAGAGTACTTCAGTACTGGTGAAATGGTGCAAAAAACCCCCAGTGAAATATGGAAATACTCCTTGCCAGTGTGTGAAATGAAGATGCTGCTCAGTCATGGGGGTGCCTTCTTCAAGCAGCAGTCTTCAGCTGGTTAATCTAGCCCTCACAGACATTCCTGATCCTTGCTGGTTAAATGGAATAAGAAAATAAGAAAAGAGCCTGCTCTTGCTCCTTTTGCCACGGTGCTGCTTGTGTGGATGTGGGAAGGAAAAGACACAGGAGAATCCTCAACTCCAAAGCTTCACTGATGGACAGCACAAGGAGTTCTGTGAAGTCTCCAAAAGTGGCCCTCAGCACTCAGATGTGGCCACTTAACTGTCCTAAATCCTGGTTTGCTTGTAATTCCACATGGATAATAAGGACAGTAGCATTCAGCTGGAAAACATCTGAATATTAATAAGAGGAATCACGTGCTCTCTCTGGGAATCCTGCAGGTCTCCACTGGCTGTAACATCTCTAGATGCATCAGTCAGAGATGGAGCTCCCACTCTGAGCCTGCTGCAGGCTGTGCTGGGGACAGTGTTAGATCAGGTGCTGGAAAATGGGAAATATTCTGGGAATAAGCCAGCAGAGCTCTGGAGGTGTTTGGGTCCTGTTGCCTGGTGGCTCTGAGCTGTGTTGTGACACAGAGAACAAGGGTGGCTGTAACTTCACCCGTTAATCTTCACAGCATCCCAAATTTCTTTCCAGCTGCTGCTCCTGCACGAAGGACACACAGTGGCTGTCAGAGCAAGGGGTGGCACAGCCAGAGCTGAGCATTGTCACCTTAGATGCTGAAATCTCAGCGGGCTGGTCTCGGCTCAGCATTGCTTAGCAACTCCAGGAGCTGGACCCTTTCCACAAGGATACTGAGTTTAGGGAAACAGGGCCCTGAACCTGCAGCTCGTCCCCTAGCAGAGCAGCAGCCAGTGCTCTGCAAGCAGAAGGGTCTCCCTCGGGGGGGTGGGGAGGAGTTTGGCGTACAGGCTCATGGATTTGGAGAAGATAGACCTTCTGTTTTCTGAAAAGTGTATTACCAATGTTAGAGCTCAGCAGATAACACAAAGAAGTGCTGTGTGTGCCTCAGGACACACAGCAAAGAGCTCTAATCAAACCTTGCCATGCAGTCCTGCTGTCAGCATAGCTGCTAGTACCCAAACTGTTGCTGTGAATTGCTCCTCCCGCCTTTTCACCAGCCCAGAAATAATTCTGGATGTGGCAGGAAACGTGTCCTTGCAGGCTCTGTGTGCCCTGTACTGGAGAGGAAGAGGCTGCAGCAGGGAGGGAGCATCTTGGGATTCTCCTGGTGCTTGCAGCAAATGCTGCTGATTCACGACTTGCTCATCAAAAACGTGTGTTTATGTCTGAGCACCAGTTTGTGCTCTGGGATCCATGGGAGCTATCATGCCTGGAGGAGGGGGCACGCAGGGCATGGAGCTTTCCCTGGCTGGCTTACTCCTGGATCAGGATCCAGCACTCAGGCAGCTTTTGGGGGCTCAGGAAGCTGCAGATAAGCGAGTGTGATAAGTTTGGGAGGACTGCTCTTGTGAGATAATGGCCAGTTACTCCTGGAAACGGGGCTTTCCTGGAGTGGGTGGCACCTCATGATCCTACAGCAGGCAGGGCAGGAGGCTGGCAAGGCTTTCCCTGGCTTTTCCATGGCTCTATCCATCTGGACAAAAGCTGTTTGGCTCCCAGCCTGTGGCACAGAAGAATCTTCTGGCCTGCAGGTGGAGGTACCTGGTGTCCCCCTCCCTGCAGCACTCAGTTGCATTACTCCTGAAGGTGAGGCAGTGTAAAAACTCAAAAGCAAATTTCCAAGCAATCTTAAATGTAGCTAAAAGGAGTCCCAAGAAAGCAGAATTACTAGGCTTCCAGCCTTGCTTGTTTCTTGGCAGACAGGGTTTTTGGTGCTGCTTCAACAAGCAGAATTCAATTTATTTATCCCTCCTTCCTCCCCAGCTTGTATTTGAGTGGAAATGTATGAATTGCAGTTTTCTAAATAATGTGAGTGGAGCAGGGGGACCTCTGGTTTTCCTTTGTCTGAGAGTGAAAGCTGAATTGGAAGAGCCCTGTGGAGCACAGGGCTGGTTCTATTCCGGATCTCCACCCTGGTTTTGTCTCCCTTGGAGGCAGTAGGGATGGGATGAAGAGTGGGTTTGCTTCCTAGGCAGGATGAGTGGTTTGTGTGCTGCTGCTGGCTCTCTTCGGCTGTGCAAGAGGTGGGCACAGGGGTGGGGAGAAACCTGGTGCCTGGGTGCTGCCACCTGAGGATTTTGGCCATGAGCATTTTGGCTTTGCTTCTCTTTGTTTCTTCCTATCTCTCCTAAATGATCCTGGTTATCTTGGAGACTATCAGAAAAGGTTTGCAACTTTCCTCCTTTGTACCTTGTGTGATGCCGAGTTCAGAGCCAGGGTCACTTCAGCAGCTTCCTTCAAAGAAAACATTGAGGTTTATTTCTTTTGTTGGGGCTCCAAGTGCCAGTGTTACCCCGTGAGTTTTCTGGATTGCTCTTGTAGTTAGGTGCTCTGGGTGTAGCAGGGTGATCAGCAGCCCATTTCTGGCAGTGGTAAACAAACCCACGTTGTTCTGGGGGTGGTGACTCCTCCAAACCTCATCTAGGCCTGTTTGGACACAAGGATATTCTCTCTTTCTGAGTCCTGTGTGAAATACTGTTTTTAAAATGCAGCTGCTCCATCCATGGAAGTGTCCAAGGCCACATTGGATGGGGCTTGGAGCATCCTGGAGTAGTGGAAGGTGTCCCTGCCATGGCAGGGGTGGAATGAGATGAGCTTTGAGGTCCCTTCCAGCCCAAACCATTCCACGTTTGTATTTTAGCATGGCCTTTCCTGTTTATCCCAACTCTTGTTAGACCTTGAGGTCATCTTCACGCTATAACAACTCCTGATGCTTTAATGAAGGCTTGCTGTTATCTCTGCCTCTTAAATGTCCTTATTTTTATTTGTTTGGTGTTTTCTTAACAGTGACTCTCATGACTACGTGAGAAGCTGCCAGCAGCAGGTCTGAGCTTCAACTCTCCTGTTCAAAATGAGCTTCTAACCTGATGCATCGAGTGCTCTGGCTAGAAAAGCAGTTTCAGGTAGGTCAGTGCATCTTGCATTTTGCATTTTCAAGCACGTGTGTTTTGGAGTGGTGAATTCATTCAGTACTTTGTTTACTGTGACCTGAATTGGAGCAAATTCTTGTTTTGGACATTTTGGATATTTCACAAACTGTATAACTTCACTATTAAATTGTAAAATCTTAGGGAAAGACAGATGAAAGATCCCTTAGATCAATTCCTTCTGCCTGCTTCCAGGGAAGGATGACTAAGAGCAAAATTTGAGGATGTAGATTGTGGATAAATGCTCCCAAAACCCTGCTTGTAAGGAAATATTTGCCCTTCTGGTTGTGGAAACTGGGGTGATACACTGTGTAGACAGCCAGAGTGGGGGCTGGAATACCTGTGTTCTGTTCCTAGCTCTGGCTTTGACATACATAAATGACCTGCAAAGAGAGAATAAATGGAGTGTATGCCCTTTATTGCTGCTTGTACCTGTGTTTTTGTTTTTCAGTAATCCTTTGAAGCTGTGTGAGGATTTGCTGAAAGGCATCTCACAAGATTTGTCGTGGTTTTGTTTGGTTTGATCTGTGCTGGAAAGCTTCATGACTGATTGAAGAGCTAGAGGGGAGGTGTAGTGAGAATCAGAAAATAAGAGTGAAGTTTTGGGTGTAAAGATTCTGAGATAGAGTGTTCTAAAAGCTGTATTTGTTTGTGTGCAGTCCCAGTGTCCAGCCCCTTGAGTGAACCAAGTCTCTCGTGCTTCCCATTCCTAGCTGGGAAACCTTTTGCCTTTTTCCTGAAAATGTTCTGGAATATTAGTGAGCCTTAACTGGCTGATTATGAGAGGCTATGGTGGAAGACAGAGCAGAAAAAGCAGCTCTCAGTTGTGATCCTTCCTAATCCAGCTGAATTCTCCCTGCAGATGCCTTGAACACATTTGTCTTTGGAAAATTTGGGTTTAGCTCCTGTACTGTGGCTGTCCCAATACTGCATCTCTCTGGATCTCAAAGGCTGTATAGTTAATGTTTGATGGCTTTTCCACAGAATCTGTAAGAAATACCACCAGAAATCTTGAGAAAAATGCAGTGACTAGACACCAAGGCTGCTGAAATTGAGGGAAATTATTTTTTGTGTGACACAGGTCAGGTGAATAATGAACAGGTTTTTGCAGTTGTTGCTCTTTGAAAGCTGCCTCTGTGTCAAAGCTGTTCTGGACAAACTGTAATATCAAGGCTTCCTTACAGCAGGTGTGAAAAATTCCTACTTTCCCCACCCTTTTTTAAGTCCATCAATATTGGGAGCAGGAGACACTTTGAGCGGACACCCGAAGCTCCTGTCACTGTATTGATTCAGCTTCTGTTTGCTCTGCATCCGATACACAGCCGTGATGAATAATGCAGGAATCTATTACTTAAAGTTTAATGCAGCTTTAATCAGGGTTGAACATCGAGAGGTGCAGTGCAAGGAGGCTGCTCTGCTCTGTGCTACATGGAAAGGATTCAAACCAGGTGTGGTTGGGTCTGTGTTGTTGGGTTGTTCCCTTTGCCCAGGGCAGGGCCCATCCTCTGGGCTGGCCCTGGAGGGGCTGGAGTGTGGAACAGAGCTGGGGAAGGGGCTGGAGCCCCAGGAGGGGCTGAGGGAGCTGGGAAAGGGGCTCAGCCTGGAGAAAAGGAGGCTCAGGAGGAACCTTCTGGCTCTGCACAACTCCCTGACAGGAGGGGACAGCCAGGGGGGGTCAGGCTCTGCTGCTAGGGAACAGGACAGGACAAGGGGAAATGGCCTCAAGCTGTGCCAGGGGAGGCTCAGGTTGGACAGCAGGAGGAATTTCTCCATGGAAAGGGTGCTCAGGCCTTGTCAGGAGCTGCCCAGGGAGGTTTGGAGTGCCCATGCCTGGAGGTGTCCAAGGAAGGGCTGGAGGTGGCACTCAGTGCTCTGGGCTGGGGACAAGGTGGGCATCGGGCACAGCTTGGGCTCCATGGGCTGGGAGGGCTTTTCCAGTGACCCTGGGATTCTGTGGCACAGCTTGTCATTTATGTGCAGATATTCACCTGCAGGTGCCTTGGTGTCTGTGACCTCTGGTTTTTCCTGTATTTATCTCAGTCTGTGACAAGATACCTTCTGTACTCCTGGGGTCAGAGAGGATGTGGATGACTCTGCTGTGATCCAGGGATCTCACAGTGGAATATCAAGACTGTGTCTTCAATGGCTTTTATTCTTCTTGGTACGAGTATTATTTTTTTAAACAAAGGAAAAACATCCCTTTCATCCATTGTTCCCTTTGCAGAACTTGAGCCTTAAAATAATCCAGGAAGCCTTTTGTTATATAAATATACTCATCCTCCAGCTTGGCACGGAATGTGCTTGACAGAGCTGCTTGCTGAATTCTGTTTTAAACCTGAATTTCAGGAGCTATGAAGGAGAAACCCTGGGCTCAGAGAGCAAAGCAAACACTGATTGCTGTGTAATCACAGTGTAACAGGAACTATTTAAAGCAGTGGAAAGCAGGGGTTTGTGCCTGGAACTCAGTTTCTGTGTCTCAGTGATTTTTGTTTCAGCTTGTTACAGCCAGGTATGCTCATACCTACCAAATTTAGCTCCATGGGAAGAGAGCATATGTGCAGCCTTTTGAAAATATTCCTGCTTAAGTTGTTTGCTCTGTAGGAATAGCATTGTCTGTGAATACAGCAAGGGCTTAGAATGGTTAACAGTAAATTCCAGTGCAGAACACTCAGTAGTGAGATCTCCCAGTTAAGTGGGCAACAGTTGGCTAGAGCAGATGTTTAAATAGAAAATGAACAAAACATCACCAGCAAAAAAAAATCCCACAAACTCAAAAATCCATCAACCACAAAAACTCACCGCCCTGTGAATTGCCAACAGTCTTTGTTAGAAGTGGTGACTGTTTTCTGAGTGTTGTCAAGGGCATGTAAAAGCACCTTGGGGGGAATTTATGAATCATGTGGAGTTTTTCTGTGTCCTCTCTAGGCCACACTTTCATTGTGACATTGGCTTTTTAAGTGACACCTTTGCTGCTGCTGACTGAAGAGGTTGGACTCAGTGGTCTTGGAGGTCTTTTCCAACCTAAATGGTTTGATGATTCCTCTCAAGTTTTTCCAGATGCATTCATCAGAACTATCCCAGAGAAGTGGAGATGTTAAGAGGATGCTGCAGGATGTGCCTGAGTGGTTTTGGTACAAACACTGAGTCCACAGGTTGGGTTCTAAGAGCAAGAAGAGTGAAGGGTGAATCCATGCAATCCCCCAGGAGTGCCTGAATCCAATCTGATGTGCTGCAGCCTCCTTCCATGGTAATGGAGTGATAGTGCGGTAAGAAAGGAGGGAAGACTCCAAGGAAAGTAACATAGAATCCATGGTTTGGGTTGGAAGGGACCTTAAAGCCCATTTCATCCTACCCACTGCCATAGGTAGGGACTCCTGCCACCATCCCAGGTTGCTTCAAGCCCCAAAGTGTAACCTGGCCTTGGACACTTCCAGGGATCCGGGGGCAGCCACAGCTTCTCCAGGCAATGACATCTTTGGCACTTATGCAAAACTAAAACTTTAATGGAATTTTGGAGCAGAGGTTTTATATACTCTGTGTTCAATTTGTTGGATCAATCAAATTGGATTTTGGTGGATTTTCTAGCTGCTTATTCAATGTCTTGGCTTGTTCTGGGTGGTGTAGATAATTTCCTTCTTTTCTCCTAATTTATTTGCCTTCAGACGTGTAGCTGCTCCCATGTTTCCTGGAAAATGGAAAGGATGTGCTAGCAGGAAATGGTTACAGTTAATGAAAATCGGCTGTACCTGCTGATGATTAGTCCTTAATGCAAAGAGGGAACGTTCCCTCTCCAGCTTTGTGGCCTGAATTAGCGTCTGACTGTTCCTTTGTCCTGAGGCAGGCTCTGAATGACTCTGGGATTGATTCATGGCTTAGAGCCCCCAGTAATAGGATTTCCTGTGAGGGTGTGTCACCAGTCCTTGCACAGGTTCAAAGGGAAAATGGGTTTTTCCCGCCTGCGTTGCATCCTCTGGACTTGTGCCCCTTGGCTTTGGCTCCTTTTTCTCCCTGACTCTAGAACCTGTGAGGTTTCAGCTGGGATTTGATGGCTGCTGCCATCCCAGCTCCTTTCAAGTGTCTCATCATCCACCCAAAGCGTGTGTTCTTGGGTCAAGAGTGAGCATAAACACATTTAGTGCTTCTCTGAAAGGCTTTCAAGTGCAGCACTGCTCTTTTGCAGCTCTTTTTTGCTTCCTTTGAAGGCTGAGCAGTCGTGGCTGAACTCAGGGCTGCAGTGCGTGACTGCTCCCTTAGCAAGCAGTTAAAGCATCAGCTATTACACTGACGTGCAAATGTTGTTTTGTGCTGAAGTCATGCTGGAAATAGTTCAAAATGTCTTGTTTATTTGGATTCAGGAGGGGCACGCTGTCTTGCTGAGCTCTAATCTTGTTTTGCTCTCTGCTTTCTTTGCAATCAGCAGAGCTGTATTCAAACCACCCTGAGAGATTTAAGGGACCTCTTGGTCTGCACCCCAGGAGCCACAGAATGAGGGCAGCACCCCTGGGTTTGTGCCTTTTGGGAAGCTGGGTTATTAATCAGTTGTTTTCCCGAGCCTCAGTCCTTAGATGGATGGAACAGGCTGTGTTTCTGTGTTGAATTAAACCCTCTGCCCCTGTGCTCAGGTGAGACCCCACCTGCAGAGCTGCTCCAGCCCTGGGGCCCAGCACAGGAGGGACCTGGAGCTGCTGGAGAGAGTCCAGAGGAGGCACCAGGATGATCAGTGGGATGGAGCAGCTCTGCTGGGAGGAAAGGCTGGGAGAGCTGGGATTGTTCAGCCTGGAGAAGAGAAGCTCTGGGATGACCAAACTGTGGCCTTCCAGTACCTGGGAGAGCTGAGAAGAAAGATGGAGAGAGATTTTGGGCCAGGGCCTGGAGTGCCAGGATAAGGGGAATGGCTTCCCACTGCCATAAGGCAGGGTCAGATGGGATATTGGGAAGGAATTGTTCCCTGCGAGGGTGGGCAGGCCCTGGCACAGGGTGCCCAGAGAAGCTGTGGCTGCCCCCAGGTCCCTGGAAGTGTGCAAGGCCAGGTTGGACTTTGGGGCTTGGAGCAACCTGGGATAGTAGAAGGTGTCCCTGCCCATGGCAGGGGGTGGGATGAGATGGGCTTTAAGATCCCTTCCAACCCAAACCTTTCTGTGATTCTTTTAAATATCTCTTACTGGACAAGCACTGACTCATTTGTTCATTATTTTAATGACAGATGCAGTTGCTTAAAATGGTTTCACGTTTTTGCAGTTTCACTGTTTAGCAGATAATACAGTTATTGGGATTCTTGGACAAGATGCTCTGTTTCAGTTCACTCCTTAAATGTTTTTCTCTGTGTTTGCAAGATGCATGAAGACAAAAAGGTTTTTTTCCTGGCCCGTGCTGCCCTGCCTCTGCTGTCCCCATTCCCAGTGAGGAGTTGAAAGGCTGTCAGCAACTGTTTTGACAGATTTTTGTGTACTACTTAAGAAGACAAAAAATTACATCTCACATATTTTGCAGGGATAAATACACAGCAAAGGGTGGGTGAAATATTTGGTATGAACATGCTGAGGGATTTTGTAGTCCCAGCAGAGGATGTCTGCCCTATCACCGGAGTCCTGTGTCACTGTCCCAGCTGTTCAAATCATGTGTGTATCCCAGCTACATCCAGGCAGGTTTAAATATCCTCCTGTCCAGAGCATGCTCCCACCTCCACGTTCCTCCCTGCCTTTCCCTGCATTGTGGAGTATTCTCACAGCCATCTCCAGACACTGACACATCATTGATTACTCCAGGCTTTGCTAAGACTTGCTTGGAAAGCTGATGCAGCCTGGGGAGCTCCCTGAGCTGTGTGTGGCACATCCAGAAAGGCAGAAAGGTGGGGGACAGGCTTTGCACAAAGGCTGTGTCAGTATCAGGGTGTGTTAACAGGGTGGCTTCAGGTGTTTTGTGGGTGCTGATCCAGATTAGCTGAGGCAGCTCCCCAGGTCCTGGTGGTCAGTGCCAGCAGTTGTGCCCTGCCCTAGTGCTGCTTCCCAAATTCAGGGGCAGCACTCAACTTGTTCTCGATGTTCTGTTATGATTTCCCTGCCTGTGTTTTGGTCTCTGTGAAGCTGCTCAGGGAAGGCAGCTGAGTACTAAGACACTGTCTCCAGCTCTGCAGTTTTGCTGATCAGTTTGAAGTCCCCAGACAGTTGATCAGGCAAACTTGCTGCTAAATGGATGATCTAATTCCCAGTGAATGCTGTGATCACAAGCATTACCCTGCATCACAGAAACAATTTGAAAACCAGTGCGTGCTCCTCAAGTTGTCAGTTGTCTTTCAGCACCCTCGTTGTGCTCTTTCATCTTTAAATGCTTGTGCTGAAACTCAAATACCTGTCAGCAGCTACAGGAATGTCTCTTCTGTCTCCAGTTCCTTCCTAGCTGTAGCTGGCAGTTTAAAAGCTGTTTACAGAGGAGATAAAGCAAGGAGCTCTCTTGTAGCTGCTGTTTCTCTAAATGTTTTTTTTTGTACTCCAGTAATACTCAGCACAAGGTTGTGTCGGTGCTTTGTCAGGGTTGCTCAAAGGCAGCACATGAGTTCTGTGCTCAGAAGCCCTGAGGACATGGTCAGGGCAGGAAGGTGTCCCTGTACAGCAGGAAAACGGGGTGGAGAGATGGTCTGGAGAGAGGTGACTTCCTGGAAAAAGAATGGAACAGAGCACCCAACAAGCCTGAAGAGTGGCCCGCAGCAGAGGAATGCTGTTTCACAGCCCACAGATATGTGGTTTGAATTTTACAAGGGACAACTTTTTTGAAACATGAAATTAATAGACTCATAAAATCTTTAAGGTTGGAAAGACCTCTGGGATCATCAAGTCCAAGCTGTGCCTGATGCCCACCTTGTCACCATCCCAGAGCACTGAGTGTCACCTTCAGCCCTTCCTTGGGCACCTCCTGGGATGGGGATTCCAAACCTCCCTGGGCAGCCCCTGCCGAGGCCTGAGCACCCTTTCTGTGGAGAAATCCTTCTGAAATTCCATGTGGAATATCCAAGAAAGTCTGTTTTTGTGGACCTGTTTATTCTCTTTCTTCTCAAGGTGGGGTTCTAGATGGTCATTTCAGTGAAAGCCCAGTTCTCATCACAAGTCCTTCCTTTCCATTCTAGCATGCAAAACCGTGGAGTAGGACTACCTGACAAACTGCCCCAAGGAACAGCTTTATTTTTATACCACAGCCTTGCAAAAAGCAAGTCTAAAAGTTTAGATAAGTGAGCTTAATAAAACATCTAGTTTTTGTTTGTGTCCTTCTGCTTCTTGCTTGTGCAAGAGGCACCATCCTTGTAAAAGTAAATCTGAAGCTCATTCTCTGTCTGTAAAATGACAAAAACCCACCCATTTTTTTCGTGTTCATGTGCTGGTTGTTTAGTTTTATCTGGAGAATTCTTATACTCAGCCAGGGTCTGCTTCTCAGTGGTAATTTGAGGTGGAGTGAAAATGGACACTTCAAAGCAATCCTGTGTTGTCATCCTGTGAATTTTAGATGCTGAAAACAGGGGGAAAAAAAAATCTGTGTCCCAGCAGGAGTTTGAGGCTACAGCTCTGCCCCTGGGTGTACTGTGAATATTAATGACTCAGAACTGGGGGGACTGTTTGCACATGAAAAGAGGAAACCCAGGTGTGTTGAGCAGGAATCAGGTGTGTGCTACAAGGTCAGTGAGGCTGGAGAGCAGCAATTGGTTACTAATAAAAAACCAGGTCATTTTCTTTGCACTTCCTTAGGGGTCACTTTGCTGGTGCTGAATGAGGAAATAATAAATATAGGTGACCTAGCTATCTGTGTATGTATTTATTTGATGTGTATATGTATTTTATTTATTAAAAACCATCTTCAGATGAATGATGAAGGCACATGCACAGCCAGGGATGTGGTTAGTTCCTTGCTCTGCTGCACTGGTTTAAGAAAGGTTTTGGAAGCATTTGTTTTGGGATATTGAGAGATTACTGCATTTTGCAGGCTCTTTTCCTGTCTCTGAAGCTTAAAGCTTGTTTCTTGCAACACTGGCAGAATGCAAAAACATTATTAGTTTTGGGTTTTGTTCTGCTCTTGGAAGGCTTTTTTCTGAATTTGGAGGTTCTTTCAGTGCAAATAGCTGCGAAGTTAAAGTACTAAATGAATAAATATTACTAGTGAAGGAGTAGATAACAGAACAAGCTACTGTAAAAATAGTTCTAAAAATCACCTTTTTCTCCATGGTTCTCCATGTCCTAAATCCTTCATCTCCAAAAAGTAAAAGGTTCAGCAAAGGATGATTAAGGTGATCAAAGGCATGGAACAGCTGTTGTATAAAAGGAGATAAATAAACTTTGTCTCTTCAGCATGGAGCAGAAATGATTGTGAGGGGAAGAAGTGAGGAGAGGAATGTTATGCAGATTGGGAGCTTTGCATCTTCCAAAGAAGATGATTGTACCCAGGCCTTCCTCACTCAAAAAAACCCAATGAAGCAATGACTTTATAAAAGGGAAAGCTTTTCTTTTGGTGGTGCCCAGTTATGGTGTGATATTCCAGGATGTTGCTGGAAGGTGAGTGGTTCCAAGGAGGCTGGATAAAACCCATCCTATTAAAAGCTATTAAAGACAGTGTCTCCTGGCTCAGGGAGCAGTTACTAAAGTAATGTTTGGAGGAATCCCAGTTTGGCTCAGGCTGAAGGGAGCTCAGTGGGCACCTGGTGCCACCTCCCTGCTCCAGCAGGGCCATCCCAGAGCACAGGGCACAGCATTGTGTGCACACAGCTCTGCAACAGCCCCAGGGAGGAGACCCCAGAGCCTCAGTGGGCAATCTGTTCAGGGCTGGGCACTGCCCAGGGAAGAAGTTGTGCCTCCTGTGCAGGGGGAATTGCTGGGCTCAGTCCCTGCCCGTGGCTCTGGTGCCATTGCTGGGCCCCCGCAGCAGAGCCTGGGCCCTGCTCGGAGCCCTCCCTGCACACAGGGACACCCAGGGCTGAGGGCCCCTCTCAGCTGGGGCTCCTCTCCAGCCTGAACAGCCCCAGCTCCCTCAGCCTTTCCTGGGCACCGAGATGCTCCAGGCCCTTCCTCAGCGCCGCAGCCTCCGCTGGCCCCGCTCCAGGAGCTCCCTGTCCCTGCTGTGCTGAGGATCCAGAGCTGGACACAGCACTCCAGAGGTGCCTGCAGGGCTGGCCAGAGGGGCAGGATCCCTCCCTGACCTGCTGCCAATGCTCTTCCTGCTGGCCCCAGGATCCCATTGGCCTCCTTGGCCCCAGGACACTCTGCTGGCTCAGGGACAGCTCGGTGTCCCCCAGGATCCCTAGGATACTCTGCTGGCTCAGGGACAGCTCAGTATCCCCCAGGATCCCCAGGACACTCTGCTGGCTCAGGGACAGCTCGGTGTCCCCCAGGATCCCTAGGACACTCTGCTGGCTCAGGGACAGCTCAGTGTCCCCAGGATCCCCAGGACACTCTGCTGGCTCAGGGACAGCTCGGTGTCCCCCAGGTCCTTCCCCACAGAGCTGCTCCAGCAGGTCCCCCCAGCCTGAGCTGGTGCCTGGGGTTGTTCCTGCCCAGGTGCAGGACCTGCATTTCCCTTGTTGAAAAAGATATCACCGTCTGTGTTAAACTTTTTGTAAAAACGTGAAACTTCCTTTTGTAAGCAGGTCAGAAATAACACCCAGCTGTTGTGTAGCTGTGTAACACAGGGGCTACAACCTGGAGCAGCAGATGAAATGTGGGATTTCTTGGCTTCCGTACTATTTCCTACTTTTTGTAGGTAATGGGAAACAGGCAAGGAATAGCAAGTGATTCAGGTGATAAAAAGCTGGTGTTCAGGAGCAGATGATAGCAGCAGTTGTCTTGGCTGATTGGGCTGTGTTCCTTTCCCAAAATTCTGCGGTCTGGAGCGTGCTGGGAGCCGGGTGGGTTGGGTGGCAGTGTGCCAGCTGGTGCTGGGGTAATGATCGGGTTACCTTGGTGCACTGGAGACAGATGGGCCCCAGCATTTCCCTGCACACTTCATTCCCAGTCTGACGCAATGTTTGGGTACGGCTGGAATGCTGGGATTACACCTTCACCCAGGGAGGGCGAAGGTTCCTTACACTGCATGGCACTTTTTACTACGCACAGGGGGGTCGCTTGCCTGCCATATGGAAGGATTGAATTTCCCTGGAGATTTTGACGTTCAGCAGTGTGTGGGTGTTAGGAGGCTTTGGGAGGTGGAGGAGGATGGAGTTGGAATAATGTCCTTTGAATCAGAGCTGTTTTGATCTGCTTGAAAGAAACTGGCTGCTGTAAAAGGAGGGGAGAAATCCTCAAACATTGGACTACTGTAGGATTTTGTGCAGAGAAGAAAGACTTGGAGCAGGAGCTGTTTAAGAATTGATCCTGGTCTGAGTGGGGTAGAAACCCAAGTGTGAGTGAGCATGTGTGGGGTCACTGATGTGCTGCACACACATGCTCAACAGCCATACCTTGAAAATGGAAAGAGACTCTTGGTTCAGTGGGCTCCAGCCCAAGGCATGGCTGTGTGATAACTTGGAGAGTAAATTCCAAGTGATTTATCCCTCTTCTGATCTCTCTTGAACTCTTGACTGCTTGTGTCTGTTGCTGTCAAGTGGCTGCTTCTGTATTTATGAGCAAGGTGGAAACTACTGACCTGCTTTGCCTCCTCTGAAAGGCAAGTGATAGTTCTCTCTGAGATGGCAAGGGCGGTATTTCTGCATGTGCTTGGACTAAATTTACTGTAGGGAACTGAAAAGTGTGGATGGTGACGACTGCTGGAAGGGAAAGCATGTATTTACTGCTCAGTGGCAATAGATTTATAGACAGATAGTTTGGTTTATAGATAAATATTGTTGCCTCTATTTCTGTAGCCATAAGCAGTAGATTTTAAAGCCTAAACTTTGTTATAATCTGGGGACCTTTTTACATTTTTTCCCTATCCCATCTGCTGAGTTTTTCACTGGCGGCTGGGGTGTCACGTGGCGCCAGGAGAGCCAAGAGAAGTGACGCATCCCGGTATCCCATGGTAACTCTCCTTTTCCTTCGTTTTTAGCTCGTTTGCTTTGCTCCCAGATAGAATAACCTGCCTGTGGGATTAGATTGGCTCTGCTCACTCGAAGGTGAGGTTGCAGGGTTTTCACTCCTGAAAATGGTCTGCACTCCATAACCCAAATTGCCCTCTGAAAGGGAAACAAAGAGCACAATAAAACACAAGGCAGCAACCCCGCTCCAAACCAACACCAGCCCCCACCAAGCCCAGAAGTCTCCAAGTTCCCCACCCAAACTTCTCAACATGCAGGAAGCATCGGTGGGAGTTTACTCTTTGTTTGCCGTTCAGGATATTGAAGCTTGTCTAGAAGTTTCTGCAAACCACAGATAGATACCGTGCAGGTGAGCTACACTTCTCACCAAAGCTAGGTTTGCAACTTGGGTCTTGCAGTTTACACAGGTTTTGCTGCTGGAAACTTGTTAGGTGAGGCTTGCTTTTCCCCCCACCCCGTTTCTTCACCACCCACATCAGCTGTTTTTAACCTCTGGTTGCTGTATGCAGTTACTGCCTGCATTTTTGTTAGAAATATCCTACTTAATCCCCCAAGAAAAGCTCATGGTTTTACATTCAGATATGCTGATGTTTTTTAGAATTCTGATTATTTTTTGAAAAACAGACCATTTAATTATAGAATCATAAAATGGCTTGTGTTGAAGGGACCTTAAAGCCCATCTCATCCCACCTCTGCCATGGGCAGGGACACCTTCCACTATCCCAGAGTGCTACAAGCCCCATCCAACCTGGCCTTGGACACTTCCAGGAATCCAGGGGCAGCCACAGCTTCTCTGGGCACCGTGTGCCAGGGCCTCCCCACTCTTACAGGGAATAATTAATTGAAAGCCATTTTCTCATCTATGTCTGTATATCCACTGTAACTTCATTGTATTAAACCAGCCATGGTATGACTCGCTCAGCCTGAAACTCCAGGCTGCAAATAGAGCAGCTCCTCACCAGGGGTAAACAATGAGTGGAGCCCTTGCAGTGAGAGACCTCAAACCTGTTCTTGCATCCTGTTTCCAAACTCTCCTGTGCCTGTGTGCTGTGTGCACTGAAGCACAGCTAATGCAGTGTGTGTCTGGTTTAACTCTGCCCTGCCAATTGGATTTTTGCTTTAGGGCACAGCTTTCACAAACCCAATTTATCCTCAGGGAAGAAGAAGAAAAAACTGGTTTTGCTCACACATAGTCCCCGTGTAGTGGAGGAGTCGGTGGTGAAGTTTCTCAGTGTGGCAGGATTTGCATTTGCTGTTGCCACAGCTACAAGTGAGCTCACAGCATTTCGGTCCCTCAGCCAGGGATGAGCAGGAGTTTTCGGAGTGAAGGCACCAGTGCACCCAGATGACTCATTCTGGTGTGTCCAAGGGCTGGGGAATCACTTCTTGAATGGGAGAGGATGCCGTGGTGTGCGGGGGAGGAGGCAGGAGATGTAGTCTGAGCAGTTTGGGGCTGTCTGGATTTGGGGCACGAGCTGGGTGATGTGTGCTGGGAACAGGCTGGGAACAGGCTGCTGAGCTGTCACCTGATGCACGGCATCCCTGCGGGCACCTGGATGTTGGGAAGTATCCCAGGACTTCTCTGATGCGCTTCCTCTGGCTTTGCTCCAAGCAGGTATTTAATACAAATCTCTCTTCTGTCCTAACGGGTCTGAATTCCCTTCTGTTCCGTTTCAGTTCCAGGCAGTCCATCGTGCTGCCCTGGGTTTGCATGGGGACTGCTGCTGCCTGGCTAAATCCAAACAATAGCCTGCTTGTAGCAGCTGAAAGTGGTGCTGGAAAAAAAATTCCTCTTCCGTAATTGCAGGAGAAAAACAAGGCTGTGTGCAGCAGGAAGCAGCAAGGCTCTATTAACTTATACTTTTAATTTTTTTCCCTGTGTCTTCTGCACAGTCCATGATGATTTAAGCATAATTTGCTTAGGAAAAGTCCTTTGCCTGTTATTTAGTTACTGATTGCTTGCATGGCAGGGGGTTGGGAGGTTAAGGTCTCTTCCAACCCAAACTGTTCCATGATTCTGCAGTTTGGGTGGATGTCAGAGCATGGTTACTCTGTATCCAGAGATTTGCTGTTGTAACCATTGTAAGTGTGGAATATTTAACAAGGAGATAATTGCATGACTGTCTTCATCTAGGTAAGATTTAAAAACTTAGAGCTGTCTTGCTGTCGGGTTTCTTCTTTTTCCCGATGAAAGCCTGGCTGGCTGGTGCCTTTCACCTCCAGGGTTGCCTGCTTCTCTTGTTATCAGTGTTTCATAAGCATAAGTGTCTGCAATGGCCTTTTCCTACTGATTGTTACCCTTGGAATGGTTAACAAGCAGCTATTTCCTCTGTGTTACCATATGCAAAGTGCTACTGTGACACTGCTAAAAAGTCTTAGACCTGTTGTGTGAGTCAGAAAAGCTGGAGATGGCAGAGAACTGTGATTAATAGGTCAATTAATCCTGAAATCTGAAACTAAAGGGAGGAGCTGAATGAGAAGTGTTGTGAGCAATTGTGTGACACTTTTCCCCCCAACAAACAGCTGTAACTTGTCACACAGGTCACTTCACTGGCGTCCTGTCTATTGACCTGGGCTCATTTAAAGATTTCGTTATTGCACTTGGTGGGTGCTGTTGAGGTTTTGAATTTCTGTGTTTGAAAGTGCTTTTGTATTGATGATGTGCTTAAGGGTTTTTTGTTGTATTGTAGGCCTTTTTCTGCTTTGACTTTTTATTTTTGGAGCTGTGGATGTGTAGGTTTATGGATTAAAAAAAACAAGGGAGGGGGAGAACCCTAGGTCAAGGACAGGGGCATCTCCAGGCTCCACTTTGCCTTCGTGTGCACCCTGGAATAGACTTGGAATAGGGGAATTCAGCTTGTATTTGACAAGGAAATGCCAGGTCCCATAGCAGGTAGAACAAAACAAGCAGATCAAACTGAGGGGGCATTGGCCACCAAGGGTATAGGAAGGTGCATTTTTCAGCTTACGGGAGTCTCATCAGTGTGTGGTGAGCTTGTAGGGTGGACAGGAATGCTAAACAGCTAAATTATGGATTTGTTGCTTGGATTGATGATAATCTGGAAGAAGACTGTAGGCTATGACACAGCCAGGAGTGCCAAAATTGTGAGACACAGGAATACTGCTTCTCACTGTTTTTTTTTTGTTTTTTTTTTGGACAAGGCTGGCCAAGGAATAAAGGTCAGAATTACTGGGGAAAGCCTTTTGGCACCAGCACAGTGCTGTCTGCAAGCGAAATTTATCCCTGCAGGCAGCTGCTTGCCCGGGGACTGGCCAATTTTGGCTTTTGTTATTTGTTTGTTTGTTTTTTCTTCTCCTAGTAACTCTCCAAAACACACTGCAGGGTGTCTAATTGCACCTAAAGGATTACCTTTGTGGGCAGGAGAATAAAAGATAGAGCTGCTGTCCTGGAGATTTTGGGCTAGTTGTGGTCCCTGTGCCACTGGGATGAAGCTCTGCAGGTGACACCAACTGCACAGTCTGGCCTGAGCTGCTGCTCTCACTCTTGTCCACGAGGATTTTGTGGTCTGTTCCCCTGGTAGAAGCTGAAGGAGTGGGTCTGGACATGAAATTTATTGTGGAACCATGACAGTGTATCTGGTTTGGATGCATAAAGATGCAATTAAGTTTTGAGAGAAGTGTTTTGAGCACTTCTGGAGTGTTTGGATGGATGAAAGAGCTCTGCTGGATCCAGCAGAGCCTGGGGAAGTGCTTGCCCAGAGTATATTGGCACAAGGTATTGCTGTGTTCCTTGAGTTCCTTTCACCATGAAAAGGTGAATTAAAAAGGGGTTTCTGCTGCCCAGTGGGTTCTGGTGAGGTATTTATATTGGACAGTGTGTTTCCCATGGGAATCCACATCCCTCCCTTTCTAAGAGGCTTGTTTTGATCTGACATCATGGTGGGATTTAATGCTCCCAGTACAAGAAATTAAACAGAGGTTTAAAAATAAAAATACCCCCCTTACTCCCAAATCTCAGAATGACTTTTGAACCAGCACAGGCAGGAGAGAATCCGTGTGTGGATTATTTGCTCTTTTGGGTTTTGATCGTGTTTTTTTATTGGCCCTAAAAATGTCCAGAGGTTAAAATTAGAATAATAAACATTTACAAGGGAATTTTCTACAGTCGGCTTTCATTCAGCACTGAAAGCCCTGGAAAGCCTGGTCCATTTTGGGATGCTGAAGACAAAGTGAGTTTTTTCCTGTTTTATTTTAGAGCTGTGTGATGGATGTGGAAATTTGAATTTTCCTTTATTTAGTAGTGTACCAAAACCAGTCTTTTGCTGTATAAACAAAGGGTCACATTCATAACAGCAAGAGCAACTAAGCAAGGGCAGTGACTTAGAGGGGGAATATCTTGGTATTGCAAGTGTTTAATGAATAATGGAGGTCTTTTGTGCCAAAATGTTCCTGAATTTGTAACATATTGACCACACAAATTCCCGCAGCTTTTCTTAGGCAGGAGGGAGAGCTGCTGTGTCTGTCTCTGTCGAACTGTCCTGTTACATGGTGTATTTGGGGAAGGAACACTGCTCCTTTTGTCACCAGACGAATGATCCTAAACTCTATTGGGGTTCCTTTTGTGTGAGTCTGTAATGAGAAGTCTGGCTGTGCTGTGTTGGTTTTATGTTTGGTCATCATTCACGCCCTCAGTGTGAGTGTAAAGATGTTCCCTGTGCTTCAGTTTCTGCTTTTTTTTTTGAGGACCACTCAGAAAATACCCAGATCTGCTTCTTTGGGGCAAGATGGAGTCCTGGCTGCCTCTGGATTGATGTGCAATTTTGGTATATAATTATTTTTCTTCATATGCGTGTGCCTGTGTTTTTATTTCTCCAGTTCCCTGAAACTTTGGCCAATTGTTCCTTACTCTGACAGCAGCATCCCAGGATCCTTGGGGTGGATCTCACAGCAATGTGCTGGACTTGCAGCATCCCTGATTCCCCATTGGTTTGGTTTGTTCTGGGTTTCAATGCGAGGTGCAACCTGCTGGTACCTTCCAGCTGTGACTCTTGTAGAGGAGCCACTCTCCTCCAGCAGGGTAACACAGAGACAGGGCTGGTGATGCTTTGCTAGCAGTGAGGAGCTGAGTTGGGCTGTAATTAGCAGCTTCTCTTTTCCCTTGCAAGTCCAGAGAGGTTCTTTCTGTGTTTAGTTGGTTCTGCTTTATGGGGTTTAATTCAGTGTGAAACAGTAGCTCACGCTGCCCAAGAGACGAGTCCCACGTAAATGGGGTTTGCAGTGTGCCCTGAGCACCACAAGGCAAGGCAAGTCCTCAGTCTCCCCAGGAGGAGCTGCTTTGATGTTTGGGGATGCTGGTCTGGTGTTCATGTTCACAGCTGCAGGAATTTTAAAGACGAAACAGTGATCTGAGGATCTGAGCCCCTGTGCAAATCTTTGCAGGGAATGTCTGTTGTTTTGGGGCTGCCTCTTTTTGCACCTACTCAGGGAATCCCAGAAGAGTTAGAAGGGACCTTAAAGCCCATCCAGTGCCACCCCCTTCCGCTATCTCAAGCTGCTCCAAGCCCCAAAGTCCACCTGGCCTTGGACACTCCCAGGGATCCAGGGACAGCCACAGCTTCTCTGGGCACCCTGTGTCATGGTCTGCCCACCCTCCCAGGGAACAATTCCTTCCCAGTATCCCATCTGACCCTGTCCTCTGGCAGTGGGAAGCCATTCCCTGTGTCCTGGCACTCCAGTTCCTGATGCAGGGTCCCTTTCCAGTTTCCCTGTATCCCTTCAGACCATGGAAGGAGCTGTGAGGTCTCCACACAACCTTCCCTTCTCCAGGCTGAGCAGCCCCAGCTCTCCCAGCTTTTCTTCCCAGCAGAGCTGCTCCATCCCACTGATCATCCTGGTGCCTCCTCTGGACTCTCTCCAGCAGCTCCAGGTCCCTCCTGTGCTGGGCCCCAGGGCTGGAGCAGCTCTGCAGGTGGGGTCTCACCTGAGCACAGGGGCAGAGGGGCAGAATCCCCCCCTCCCCTGCTGCTCACACTGGGGGCTCAGCCCAGAGCACAGGGGGAGTTCTGGGTCCCAGCTCTCACCCACAGAACCCCCAGATCCTTCTCCAGGGCTGCTCTCAGACACTTCTCTGCCCAACCTGTCTCATTACACTGGAATCCAGCTTGGTAGCCACAAGTGGAACAGTCCATAGAAACCTTCCCAAGCTCCTGGATGAAATCGTGGTATGGCTTAGAGTCATGGACCCTGCCAGAAAATGCACCTGCTCGGGACAGGGCCAACTGACCCCAGAAGTCCCTTGTAACGTGGGGCATCTGGACTTGGTGACACCAGGCTAACACTGGGAAAACACCTGTGACAAGAAGCCAGAACTGTGGATGGCCTTTAATCCCTGTGAACCAATGCTTGCAGGGAGTCAGCTTAAAACTGCAGTGGTCCCTTTTTTTTTGCTATGTGAAGAGACCTCGAGTGCCCTGGCCCCAGCTGTGCCAGCTGCCACCACAGCAGAGCCCAGCTGGGCTCTCGCTGTCCCTGCTCGGCCCCCAGTGTATTTGCAAAGAGAGGAGAAGGAGGAGGAGGTGTGCTAAACTGAGAGCCAGGCAAGGCAAATGCACTGACAGTTACAGAGAAACATGTTTTATTGGGAGCTTTTGGACAAAAACCTGGATATTGCATGGAGTCTTCCCTGTCTCTCCTTTTTAGGGTGAAATATTGGTATGTAAGGTCAATTTTGTACTTCCCTCCGTTGCTGGTGGCTCACACTTGGCCTCTTTTTGCCAGACTACCCCCACCTGTGGGAACAGGGAATGTTGGAGATTTAAAGAAATTACAACTCTAATTTATCTCTTGGCGTTAAAATAAAAAAACTTTAGTATTTCTGTTGTTTTACCGCAGCAAGAAGTAGTTATCTGCTAAGTTAATGAAGATTTTGGCTTGTAAACCTAAATGATATCCATGTCTGACTCTTCTTGCTCTGTTATAATAGAGGATAATCATCCTCTGGTTTTTAGAGCTGTAACAGAGAATTTGTGAGGCTGAGGGCTTTTTTTAAAGCATTCGTCCTAATGGTGATGTTTGAGGAAAAAAAAAAGGCAAAAGGGAAGCAAAATTCAAGGGAGATGGAGACTGTAAGAGATCTTTATGGAATGTGAGTGATGAAACACCACCTGACTGGTCTGTTCACATTGCCCATCTCTGACCCCTGTGTCACTTTGAGAAAGCAGAAGTGGAGTCAAACGACAGCCAAGGTGAGTTAGCAAGGGCTGGGAGCTTGAGTCTTCACCTCAGGAGTGAGATAGGGCACATATCTGTTGTTCCTGCTGAGCTGGGGTGTGACCTGTCAGCGCTGTGGCACTGTGGGACTGTGCGTTAGACAGGGCTGAGGTGCTGCTTCTGAATTCCTGTGGGTATCATAAATGATATCCAGGGTGTGAGAGTGAACTGGCTGAAGGCTCCCAGGATCACAGCCTGGCTGAGCTTGGCATGGACCTCTGGAAAGTCACTTTGTCAAAGAGGGTCACCCAGAGCTGCTAGTCCAGGGCCGTTTGCCAGGCTCTCTCCAGTGTGTCCATGTCTCTTTCCCACTGAGGAGTGCAGAACTACGCCCAGCACTTTAGGAATGGTGTCACCAGTGCTGAGTAGTGGGGAAGGGTCACTCTTGTGATGCAGCTCAGGATGCTGGTGGCTTTTTTTGCTTGAAGGGCATATTGCTGGCTCCTGGGAACTTGCTGTCATCCAGACCCACGGGTCCTGCTTGTCAGAGCTGTTCCCAGTCTGTCAGCTCCCAGCCTGTGCTGGCTCCTGGGACCACTCCCCCGCAGGTGAAGGAAGGACTCTGCCTTTCCTTTGTTTGAACACCATGAGGCTCCTGCCCGCCCTTTGCTCCTGCCTTTTAGAGTTCATCCAAGTGGCAGTGTGACCATCTGGTGTACTGGCCACTCACCCCAGTTATTGGGTCACCAGCAAAGTGCTAAGGGCACACTCTGTGCATCCTCCATGGCACTAAAAGAGGTTAAACGATTTTGCCTCTCATATCAGTCTGTGGAAAGTGTCCTGCAACTGGAATTTGTACAAGTCCCTGATGGACCTGGCCATTTGGCCACTTTTCCACCCACCTCCCTGCCCTCCTGGCTGCTCCATACTTTGCTAGCTCATCTGAGGGTGTGAGAAGAGCCAGTGTTGAAAGTCTTGCCAAAGCCAAGACAGACAACATCCTCTGCACTCCATCCTCTGAGGTTGTTTCATCCTAGGAGGAGGTCAGGCTGGTGAAGCAGGATTTTTTCCCTTCATGTGTCCATGCTGACTATTCCTGATCAGCCTCTTGTCCTTCAGGTAACTTGAAATGGTTTCCAAAGTTCATCAAGTGTGACCTCACAGTGACAGCAGCCAGCTCCCTCAGCACTCGTGGATCCATCCCATCAGGTCCCATGGGATGAAGTATATATCCAGTCTACTGTCCCCTAACCTGGTCCTCTTCCACGAAGGATAAGTCTTCCGTGTCTGGATTTCCCCTTTGGCCTCAGGGGCCTGCAGTTCCCAAAGGTTGGCCTCACTGGCACCCTTCACATCCCTTGCTGGATTCAATTCCAGATGTGTTTTGGCTCTCTTAGCCCCATCCCTGCCCCATCAGTGTTCTCAGGTTCCTCCTGGATCACCTGCCCCTGCAGGATCAGTGTTCCCAGACTCCTCTTGGATCACCTGCCCTGCTCTTTGCACCTGGCTCTGATCAGGAGCTCCGTGCTCCTCCATGGGAGCCTCCTGCCCCCTCAGCTCCATCAGCTGCTTGTTGTGATGGTCTGTCCTTCAGCTTGGAGGAGATGGTCGTTTTTATCAACCAGCTCTTTTGGGTCCTTTTTCTCTCCAAGCCCATGGGATTCTTCAGGGACACCCCTGAAGATGATGCCAAAAGCTGTTTTCCTCCAGCCCAGGGCTGCGATGCAGCTTTTTCCCTGAGCTCCTTCCTTTGAGGGTTCTGAACTCCGTGATCGGTGCAGCCAGAGGTGCCCAGACCTTTGCATCCCTGACCAGTTCTTGCTTGTCTGTAAGGATGAGATCCATTCCCATGGGCAGGGACACCTTCCACTGTCCCAGGCTGCTCCAAGCCCCATCCAACCTGGCCTTGGGCACTTCCAGGGATCCAGGGACAGCCACAGCATCTCAGGACAATGGCCCATGGAACCTTGCAGCCCTTCTGTGCCCACCTCCGTGTGTGGGTGCAGGTGGCTTTCCTGGCGTTTATTTGGACGTGCAGCCGTGTGTGAGCTCCAGGGTGGCAGCAGAAATAGCACAGCTCCTGGCAAAACCCCAAGATGTGTGAGAACCTCCCTGTCTTACTGGATGGATACAATATCAATATTTCTCTTGAATCGTTCAGCCTGGTTGTGGTGTCCAAGTCGAGGCTGTGCGTGTAGCTTTAGGAAAATAAAGGCTTTATTTCAGTCTGATATTCTCCCCTACTTGCGTGTTTCCTAATGTCTCCAGTCTCTCCAGAAGGGCTGTGCTTCTCCCTCCTTCTCCTCTGCCTATTTATATCCGCGGTGACGTTGCAAGAGTGTTTGCTTTGGAAGAAATCTCTCCGTCTGAGCCAAACTGAAAGCAAACCTGCAGGAGAAAGCATTCCTTTCTTCTCCTCCCGGGGAGAAGGGAGTCCTGAACAGTTACGGGAAATCATCACCTGGGAAGGACAGGAAGCCTGGGAAGGTAAACGCCTTTTTCTGTTTGACTAATGCAGTGACATACGCCCCCAAAACCCGTGAACTTCTTATTCCGGGGGGCGGAGGCATGAAACTCCGGGGTGGTTTTTAGAGCAGAGCTGTGAAATGAGTTGCTGAAAGCCTCCAGGCTCAGGACAATGGCTCTTTGAGACTTGTCTCATCAGCTGCTTGCATGCACAGCATCACAGCTCAGAGATTGCTGTCCCTCCTCATCAGGTGATGCACAGGGGCTTTTCCTTTTCCCCCCGCTCCCCAAATATTGTGATTGCACTGTGGAAGTGATTTCCTTACAAGTAAAACTGAGTTTCGCCTCATCTGTAGCTTTCTAAGCCCCTCAGAGCCCTGGTCTGAAACTTCCCAAGCCTTTCTATTATTATTGTGCTTGATCTGAATCTAAAATAAGGAATTTGGATGGTGGTTTTATAAAGCTGTAAACTGAATAATCTGTATTGTGTTTGTAGGGTAGTTTGCAAAATAAGGGTGTTTACTTTTGGTTAAGGCCAGGCTTTCTGACATCAGAGGCTGCATTTGCTACTTTTTGCTGCTTGTGACCTGTAGAAGACACAGAAAGTAACACTCAAAGGTTTTGAAGTGCTCAGTATGAAGCTGAGCATGTTTGAACCCTGCTTTTTTGCAGAAGTGCCAATCCCTAAGCAAATATAACAGTCCAGCATAAATAAACAGCCAAGAAAGCAAGTCTACCTCTCTAGAAATCTGAAGTATTTACCTTCACCGTTTTACTCCCTATTAGATATTTTTAACTCCTAACCAAACTGCATTTTTGTGACCTGTAATTGCAGGGGTAAAACCTCTGACAGTGATTTTTAGGAAACACAACAAACAGTGGAAGTTCTGTGGAAATGTTCTGGCTTGGAGCTCTTTGGTGTGTATGGGGGAGAAACAGAGCTATTCTTGCTCCAGGAAATCGTGGGTGCAGCACAGTAGTACCCAAGTGAGGTCAATCTTTGTGAGCAGTTACAGGTCCTTAAAAAATAACTGGGGTTTCTCTGATTGAGAGCATGAGAGGGATGGTGATGTCCCCAGTTTGATACATACCTACACCTCTTAACTCCTGTGGAATCAGCTCTGTGATAACCTTGGGTAATCCACTGGGGATAATCAGGAGGCAGCAGGGTATCACAGAATCACAGAATCATGGAATGGTTTGGGTTGGAAGGACCTCAAAGCCCATCCAGTGCCACCCCTGCCATGACAGGGACACCTTCCACTGTCCCAGGCTGCTCCAAGCCCCATCCAACCCGGCCTTGGACACTTCCAGGGATCCAGGGGCAGCCATAGCTTCTCTGGGCACCCTGTGCCAGGGCCTCCCCAACTTCCCAGGGAACAATTCCTTCCCAGTATCCTATCTATCCCTGCCCTCTGGCAGTGAGAAGCCATTCCCTGTGTCCTGTCCCTCCATCCCTTGTCCCCAGTCCCTCTCCAGCTCTCCTGGAGCTCCTTTAGGCCCTGGAGGGGGCTCTGAGGTCTCCCTGGAGCCTTCTCTTCTCCAGGTGAACACCCCCAGCTCTCCTAGCCTGGCTCCAGAGCAGAGGGGCTCCAGCACCTGGAGCATTTCCATGGCCTACTTGGGACTCACTCCAGCACCTCCAGCTCCTCCTGTCAGTATCAAGCAGAGTGAGTTCTCTTGTCTGTACTCCTGGAGAGGGGTTTTTGATATTTTAGGGTTTGAAAACATGAACATAATCTGTGTGTTGCGACTGGTGTCAAGAACAGAAATGCAAGTGCCAGCACAGTAAATGCCAGCCAAAATATACGTGATGAATGCCAGGGGAGAGGTATTTGGCCATGGCTTGATTTAGCTGCTCTGTGTATGCTGCAGCATAATATGTTTGTGTTGTAAATACTAGTTTAGTTTAATTAATGTGTGATGAAGCCCAGAGCTGGTTGCCTGGAGAAGCTGTGGCTGCCCCTGGATCCCTGGAAGTGTCCAAGGCCAGGTTGGATGTGGCTTGGAGCACCCTGGGACAGTGGAAGGTGTCACTGTCCATGGCAGAGGTGGAAGGAGATGGGCTTTAAACTCCCTTCCAATCCAAAGCATTCCATGATTTTATGCCTTTTGTGATCAAAGCTGCTGAGACTTGGCTTTGCTGGGAGCGGGATGAATGTCCAGCAGGATGAAGGTCCCTGTTCACATTCCTGTTTGGAATTGTAGTGAGAGGCAAATAATTCAGGTGCTTGTAGGAAAGTGTCCGTGTAAGAAATATGAGTTGGGATTTCATTGAACACTGATTTTTTTAGGGGACTTATATGCCAGAAAACAGAATTTTAATGGTCCTGTTAGAAGGACCAGGCTGTTATTTTTCATGCTTACGCAGGGTTTATGCTTGAACATCTTTTGAGAATAAACTGGAGGACAAGGTTGTAAAAATAAGGTCTAGCAGGCCAAGTTTTTGTTGCATTTTGATCATTGGTGGAGATGAAAGTACAGTTAGATTTTATCTGAGTGACACCAAAAGCAGCCTTTGCTTGTGGTGTCGTTGCTGCCTGTTCCCTTTTTTGTAGGATGAGATAAGGGGACATATGAACACACGCATATAAACCGCTGTAAACCCTTTAAGCCTTTGGGATTAGTGGCTCTGGCTTCCTGAGAATAATTTGTCCTTTCCAGCTCTTAATTAAGGTCATCTTTAGAACCCAGGTGAACTTGTGGCCAGGGAAGTCACCAGGAGGAGGATGAGAGTTGGAATGATGGAATTGCACAGCTCACCCATGTGTAAAGCCCTGACACAGGATACTGGGAATACAACACCCTGCATCCCTCACAAACAGCTCCTTATCACTCCTGATGTGTTGTTCCCTTTGTGCTTGGGGCAGAGGAAGTGTATATTTGAGTATTAATCCACATCATGCTTATTAATGAGAAAGGTATTGGATAGTTGGGGATGTCAGGGCCGTTTAACCTGTGGATATTGACTGCCAGCTCCACAGGGAAAAAAGGGGAATTGGAGGCTGGGATGAATTGATAATGGGTGTTTTATCTTCAGACTCTTGGAGTGGAGTGTCTGCTGTTCTGGGTCTGCTGCCTGGCTGTGAGGGAGATGCTCCTGGCAGGAGCAGCAGGTGCAGGTCAGGTGTTTGGGATAACAAACAAACATCTTGCTAAAGAGCCCTAAGGAATGGATTTCTCACTGTTTTGTGCTTGGTGTGGCTGTGGCCTGCAAACAAACGCTCAGGATGTGGAGGCAGGGTTGATTTATCTTTAACAGGAAAAAGCCCCTTCCACACCCATGAACCCTGCTGTTGACCTCTAGCACCAAACATCATCCTGTATTAACTCTTGCTTTGGTTTTGGGAGGTGGCTGGGTTTATTTTTGGTTGGTTGGGGTTTGTTGTATTGAAATGTTTATTTTGCTTGATGTGTCTAAGGCTTTAAAGAAGCCTGAGCACCTGATAGTGCCAAACTGCTGGTGTACAAACCAGCAGCCTTGTCCCAAGGTGTGGGGCAAACTGCAAAATCTTTTGATGGAAAAAATCTGTGGGACACCAATCTGTGTCCCATTACTGTGTTTGGTGAGGAAACAATCTATAACAGAGGCCTTTGGGTTGAAATTTGAAGTTTGGAAGAGATAGAAGCAGACTGGAATTTTGAGGTGGTGACTCTTTTAACTGGAAGTTTTTAACACCCATGGGTCATGAGACTTCTGGAAGGGCAGAATAAGTGGATCAGGGAATAGGAGTGGAACTTCCCAAGATGGAAATGCTGTAGCTGGATGTGGGATGCAGTCACGTGGGAATGATACCCTGCCCTGTGTTGAGTGGGGAGTTTGAAAAGGGCATCTCATTTCTATTTTTCTCTTTTATGGAAAGCTTCACTCTTCCAGGCTCAAAAGGGACCTCAGTGGTATTAATTATTGCTTTGACCTGGGTATGTGATTGCACATGCCCTGGGTGGAATTGCCATTCCAGAGTGTTTTCCCTGGAGAGGTGCTGGATGTTCAGCTCTGCAGAGCCACTCCTGGGAAGGTTCATGTGTTTCTCCAAGGACCTAAAGGTCAACCATGGCATTGGACCAGAAAGAACAGAAGGCTGGGCAGACCCTGCAGCCCTGGGAAGCACACATGATGAGCAGAGTGAGGATTTTATCCATTTAGGTTAGATGAGAACTCCAGGAGCTGCTTGGATGACAAGTGGCACAGAGTGAAGACACTTCACCGTGAGGTCCCGTTTCCTGGTGGACCTCCAGGGGTTTTGGATCCCACTGCTGCTCCTGCTATCCCTTTCAGAGTTACAATGCACAAGGAATGTGTGTGATCCCTCAGAGCTGTCCCAGCAGCTGCAGCCCCATGTCCGGGGATTTGTAGGGAACAGGAGTGGGCTGGGAGTGCCTGGGAGCAGCTCAGCCACGTAGAGCATCCCGCGTTGCAAAACTGCTTCGAGGGCAAAGGACAACCACTTGTCCAAACACAGCAGCACGAGGTGTTTCTCAATTCCCTGCTGGACCAGGAGCAGGAGGAGTTTCCAGCTGATTTTCCAGAGGATTCTGGTTTGCTGCCAGGGTTTGAGATACACCTTCATTCTTGCATACATGCTCGAGCACATGATGCTGAATTTGGAGGAATTCTGCTCAGGGAACTCAGTTCAACTTGCAAGCAAGGCTGATCTTTTTATAGGAGAGAGGGAGAAGAGTGGTTTCCTGCGGACTTGCTCTGTGAGTCACACCTTACATGACACAGCATTCCTCCCGGGAAACTTAATTGCTGGAACTGATGAAGACATCAGCGCTCTGGAATCTCCCTTTGTGTTAGCAAACATACCTAAGCACTTCACTTGGTGGTTCTGGAAGTTATTCTGAAAATGCTTCAGAGATTTTAAACTCAGCTGTTTCATGTTGTTTAGTTTCTCTCAGAACCCCATTAACATTTCAAAAGCAACTGTCCATTAACAGCCTTCCACATAAGAAGTTGTAATGGCTGTTAATGCTATAACACAGATGAAATAATAATTATTATTTTATTACATGTGTAATAATAAAGTTTCGCATAACTTCTCTAAGTGTCTTAATGCAAATGAAGGTCAAAATAGCTTTATAATCCTCCTGTAGCGCATTTTGTCTGATATGTCAGTGACCAGGACAAATTACTTGAACGAACAGACCAAAAAAAATGCTTTGAAGATTTTTTGGGATATGTGGGGTGGATGTATAGATTTGCATTGCTCGTGTGAAGCCCTATGAACACATCACACAGTCACAGTGCTGGGCTGGCCCTGCTGAGGGACCTCAAGGGCTGTGTCCAGTTCTGGGCCCTTCTGGCCAGAGAGCCCTGGAGGGGCTGGAGTGTGTCCAGGGAAGGGAACAGAGCTGGGGAAGGGGCTGGAGCCCCAGGAGAGGCTGAGGAAGCTGGGAGAGGGGCTCAGCCTGGAGAAGAGGACTCAGAGGGAAACATCTGGCTCTGCACAACTCCCTGACAGGAGGGGACAGCCAGGGGGGTCGCGCTCTGCTGCCAGGGAACAGGGACAGGACAAGGGGAAATGGCCTCAAGCTGTGCCAGGGGAGGCTCAGGTTGGACAGCAGGAGGAATTTCTCCATGGAAAGGGTGCTCAGGCCTTGGCAGGGGCTGCCCAGGGAGGTTTGGAGTGCCCGTGCCTGGAGGTGTCCAAGGAAGGGCTGGAGGTGGCACTCAGTGCTCTGGGCTGGGGACAAGGTGGGCATCGGGCACAGCTTGGACTCCATGGGTTGGGAGGGCTTTTCCAGCCTCAGTGATCCTGGGATTCTGAGCAGTTTTTTCTTCCTTGCCTGAGACTTTCCTTTCCACCCTCAGTGCTGGATTTCATCTGTCGATTGTCACTCTTCTGTTGAAGCAGAATAGGGGAAGGTGGACGTAAAACAGCAACAGCTACTGAGCTGAGAGCACTACTCCTAGATATTCAGTCCTATAGAAAGAAAATTACGTCATCAGCTCAGGCTGTCCTCTCTTTCAGCCCTTAGGCTAAATATGTCCTGGCTGGACTGTGTAGGAGGGAAAAAAACCCTCCTTTGCACATCCTGTGGAAGAGTTAATTGTGTTTCTTTTTATTTGTTTAGGGCTTTGCAGAGTGTTGTGTTGTATCTGTCTGGATACATGCAGTATTTAAATGCATGATGTTGAAAAGATTTTCTCAAAGCTCACTTTTAATTACCTGTAATACTTGTCCAACTGTCTTCTCTTCTCCCTTCTGGCCCCACCTGACTCGTGGGAAAACAGAGCTGACTTTGTTATGTGCCTTAAGGTCACTGAACTCACACAGGCCTGGATCATGGGGAAAAGATATCACCAAGATAAGATCTGCTGGAGTAACACAAGAGCATTTCTGTCAAATATGAACACATTTATTGTCAGGAGGGAGTTACTGAGTTGGCTTCTGGCCTCACCAGGTGACTTCTGCTGGCCTGAGAGGTGTGTTAGGGCCCAAAGCAGACATGAGTGTTGTCAGCATAACAAGGAGTCCTTGGCCTGTGGCATCTTCTAATTAAGCCGTAGATCTCTTAGATATATATTCTCAGTGGGAGGGATTTGCAGGATTGGTACCAATTGAATTATGTGTAAGAAATCTTTAGGTGATGAGCAATTACCATTCTCACTCCAGAATCCCTCCTGGAAAGAGGGGCCAGGTTGGGCAGATGACATTTGTTGAGTGTTACAGAGCCCAGTTACTAAAAGACTGCTGCGAAGAAAGGGAGCTCATTGGTGCCTCATTCCATGTCTCCTCAGATTTTAAATAGAATGGGCTGAGTTGAACTTGACTGGGTGCCATTTTTAGGTGTCTAAACTTTGTGGAGGAGCTGATGGTGAGCACATTGTTCCACTGGATACTTGGCTGTCTCCTCCACGTGTTAGGAACGAGCACTGCTGAACCATGTTCAGGGACGTGGATCTATTAAAAAACCCCAAAGCAGCTGCTCCTTTAAAATACTTGTTTTCTGTATGATAGGATGAGTGTGGAAGGATTTCTGTGTGCAGCTTATGAAAATACTTTTTCCACCCTGTGCTTCTTCGATGTGGCTCTGCAGATTCCTCGGTATTCCTGGCAACAGGCTCCCTCTCTCGGGATGGAGCTCAGAAAACTTGATGCTCCTATTTGTTCCTGCCGGTGCTTATTTTTCAATTTCCACATTATTTCATCTGTGCAGTGGAAGCAGGCTGCTTCCTCCGCCTCTGACTTCACTCCTGGACAGTGTTTCTGTTGGATCCAGCAGCCAGCGGACTCGGGAGAGTCCGTGCTCTGCTGGAAAACACTGCCAGCGCTGCTCATCCCATCAGTCTTCCCAACATGTGACTCGGCCGGCTTTGTGTTGTGGTTTTGTAGTGAATTACAGCAATTCCTCGCCGTCCCAAGGCAGCGGCCAGCAGACATCCTCTGCTCTCACTCACCTGGGATGCTTTCGCCATCCTTTCCCGCTGGATCCACGGGCAGGAGGTGCTGTGTGCTTCCAGTCCTTGCTGTGTCCTTTGGGATAGAGGCTGGATGCCAGCCGAGCTCTCGGGGCCGATGATGCTGCCTGGCCAGAGACTCTGCTGCTGCTGGCAGCAGTGGGATGGAGCCAAAAAATTAATGGAAAGCTTGGGGAATTGGTTGTTTTGCTTCGTGTTAGTGTGGTGGAACACGACTTTTCTTTCTGGTGGAGGTTTTTGGTTTTTTTTTTCTTTGTAGGGTGAGACTTAACATCTGGTACTCATATATATTGGAAAAAGGAATCCTTCCTCTCTGCAGTGACTCAGAAGTGACACTTAATGAAAACGTTACATGCGTACAGTAGGAATCACCAGGCTGAACTTGGGTGCTAAACTCATTTTGCCGTGTTTTAGGTGCTGTTTGCCGGTAGAGCAGTACTGCCGGGAGCTGTTGCACCACCCGCGGCCGGGCTGGCACTCCCGGCCTCCTCCTCCTCCCGCTGTTCCTCCTGTCGCGGGCGCTCCGTCCCCTCCTCTCCCGGTGCTGACGCACTGGCGCGCCCGGGGAAGGAGCGGCGGGAGCGCAGTCGCTCCATCCCCTCTGGATCTCCGCTCACCTCTCCTCCCCATTTCCCTCCGCAGGCGCTTCCCGCGGGGCTGGCGAGCAGCTGGGAGAGGAGCACCGCCGGAGCCCAGCCCGGGGGAAGTTGAAAGGCAACTTTGAACGCGGAGGAAGTCGGGGCTGGCGGAGGAGGCGCGGGCGCGCTCCGCGCTCCGGGAGTGGCCGCGCCGCCGCCGCCGCCGTGTCCCCGTCCTGCTGCCGGGAGCGGCTGCGTCTGCTGCAGCTGGAGGAGGACAAGCCGCGTTATCTGCTGCTATCTGCCGCCTCATTTCCAGGAGTGAGTAGCTCTCCTCTCCGGCTGGTCCCGTTTGAGTGTAGAGGCGTGTTTGGCTGCTGCTGAAGGGCCGGGGACTGAGTTTGGGGGGCGACAGAGGGACTTGGATACAGTCAGATGTGCAACACAGCTCTGGGGAGTTGGTTGTCATTTTGCTTGGGTGACTTTTTTGAAAGCGGCAGTTAAGCTTGTGGTTGCTTTGCTGTTCGCTGCTTGGTTTTAATCTTAGTTTTTAGTTTAGCTTGGGCTCTTTTTTACTAGAAGCCAGCCAGGCTGCCAGCACACGGGACAGCAGTGACCTGCCGGTGAGTCCCCCTGGCTTGTCCCCCAGATTGCATCAGGGCTGTGTTTTCACCTCCTGCAGGGGCACGGAATCCTACTGTGCTTTCTTGCTTTGGAGGTTTTTTTGCAGCACACCTGTGGGAGATAACCAGAGTTACACAGCACGGCAGCTGCGTTGTCTGCACAAACTAAAAGCCAGGGACAATCTGCTGTCCCCTTTGCCACCTCGGGCAGCTCTCCCCACGCCTGACCTCCCCCTTGACTGCTGCTAGATATCCCCAGGGCGGTTGTTTGCAGTGTTTGTATGAAAGAGCAGGAGCAAGAAGGCGTTTTAGGCTTGCTGTGAGGTCGCAGAGCGGCTGTGCCTGGGCAGTGCCTGTGCCTGTGCGTGTCACGGTGTCACCGCTGCCCCACAGATGAATGCTGCGGTTGTACAGCGGGGTGGCCCTGGGTGTGGAGAACAGCCCGTGAGTCACAGGCACAGCACAAATCCTCTCTGAGAGCTGCAGGCGCTGCAGCAGGGGGAACAGAACTTTATCCATGAGCTGCGTGCACCCTGGATCCGTGCAGAGTCTTTCCAGGGGCTCTGATCCTCTTTGTGCGTTTTGGGCACAGCTGCCTTTTCTTCTCATCCTAAACCTCTTTGGAACTCAATGCTTTAATCTGGAAGCTTTCTAATAGATTTAGAGCGATGAGTCAAGGGTTTTTTTTTACTTGGCTTCTGGGGAAGAAACTAAACCAAACTGCATGCAGTAGCTCATCTGTGTGTATTTTTTATACATATATTTGTGTATATGCACACACAAGTGTACGCACACAGAAGAGCTACTCCAGGTGTTAGTTTTTAGGCTGTGTGTGTATAGATGGGCACGTGTGTCTGTATAAAAGATGTGTTTTTATAACAGGATGGTGTGAGCAAGCTGAGAGGAGCGTGAATTTCTTCCTGCTCTGTCAAGTAATACCCTACCTACTTCATTTGCCAGTTGATTTGGTTATGCAGACAAAGGCAGGAAAACAGACCATAACAAAAGCACTCTTATCTAATCTGCTAAACAGCACTGTCAGGTAAATCATTAACCCACGGGCCTGGTGCCTGTAAAAGCTGCTAAAGAGGTTTCCAGCCTCTAAAACTTCCATTTTCTAGAAGGTAAGAAGTGAAATTACCTGCAGATCTTGGTTTCACATGTGGTTGTTTGCTGCTGCCATGGTTTCTGTGCCTGTTAACAAAGTGCTGCAGTCCAGTGGATTAATGATGGGAGAGGACCTGCTCTCCCTGTGGTGTTTTTCCTAAGGGAGCAGCTCCAGCTAAGGCAGAGGGGAAACATAGCATTTACTTACTTGTTAACACTGGTATTCATTAATGAAATGTAATTTCACGTGGGTTTATGGCTGATGGAGTGTTTTGCTCAGCAGCTTTGTTTCCTGGCATCCTGTGATTCAAATCCGTTTGAACTGGGAAGATTTGTTGTGGGTCTTGCTGTGCTTAATTCCACACCAGACTTCTGTTTTGGTTGACTTTTGTTTCTGTAGGCATGTAAGAGATGGGTTTCTCTGAAGCATTTAATACTTAGAGTCTGTACAGTCCTGTCTGCATTTGCTTTACGTTTTGATCGATCGTGTTGGCAGCGAGTCTGTTTTGTGTGAATAACTTCAAGCATGGAAAATCTGTAGCACATGGACAACAGCAGAAGTAGTTTCATTTGTGATGTTTGCAGCCGTTGCCTGAACAAAAGAAAAAGGGCTCAAGGAGGGTTTAAGCTGTTCTAGTTGCCCATGTCCAAGAGCATGACTCAAAACTTCCAGCTAAACTCCTCTAAGCTCCCTGAGTCGGTGTTGGAGTTGTGCCTTTCACCCCTGAGCTGAGTCTGTTTTAAGTGCCAAACTCAGCCTGGCTGTCTTCTGCCAAAGATCTGCCTGGTCCTACCACAGGATTTTCAAGCATCTCCAGGGCGAAAATGGGTCCAAACAAGGACTTGGAGGGCACAGCTCAGAAACCTGGACGTCACTTTCAGTGATGCCCATGCCCCAAGTGCTCTGTGCCATTCGGCATGGCTCAACGCCCTGCACAGCCTGTGCTCTGTGTGCCTGGCTTTCCAGCTGCCTGGGAAAGCTCCAAACTGCTCCTGCTGCTTGGGAAAGTGCCCTTTTTGCTTGGTTAACTTTACAGCCTGGCTGCACATTAGCTTTTTAAAGCTGCTCTCCCATGTGAGGAGAGAATTCGGGGGTTGCTGTGTGTCTGGGTTACACCTGACACCAAGTGCCTGAGGGAGGAGATACCCAAACCTGGAGGACAAGGTGACTCCAGACCTTTCCCCAGGAGGTGTGAGCCTGTGGAAGGAGGTCTCTGTACTGGGGACACCCCAGCAAGTGCTCCCAGGGTGCTATGTAAGGTGGTGATCTGCCTTGCAGAGAGCAGGGTGGTCCCTCCTCCCTGTCCTAGGAGAGCCTGGGACAGGAGCAGATCCATGCTTGAGCCTCTCTCCTTTGAGTTTTTACAGACAGAATGTGCTGATTAGGATCTCAACCGGTTCAGGTGAGCCACAGTGCTTTGGGTAACCAGGTTGCCACACTCTGTGTGAAGTCAGAGCTGTTGTGGCCACAAGGGACAAGGAGAAGGAACACACGTTCAGAGTGTCTCTGCTGCTCCTTGTGCACTTGCCTCTGGCCCGAGGATGGTTTTTTGCCAGCAAAATAGCCCTGATGGAGCATTCTGTTTTCTCCAGCTGCTTTCTGCAGCTGTCTGCATGGCAAAGGAGGTGGGGGAAATGAGTCTGGTTAAAAATAGAAAGGTGGATTAGGAAATGTGAGGTATGGTTTCAACATCCAGCTGGGCTGCTCTCACAACTCGCTGCTGCCACCGAAAGGGGAAGGACTTGCTGGTGCTCCGTGCCTGCAGAAAACCAGGAAAAGAGCAGGTTTTCCACTGTGGAATCACCCAGGCACAGGACATGAGGAGGGGATGCCTCTGAGAAAAGCTTGTTGAGCTCTGCTGGCACAGGGTGACACGAGCCCAGTTGTGCAGGGACTGGAATTCAGGTGAAGGCTCCCATTGGAAGGGTTGGATTTAAGCTTCCAGCCACAGCCGAGCTCATCTGGGTTAGTCTGCCCAAGTTAAGGATGGAGATTTAAGGAGATCTACTCTGCTTTTTGAATTGTTCTTATTCTGCTGTTTTATGAGGAGAGTTCTACTTGGGGAAAATAAAAAATGCAAAACCAAAAAGTCTTGGGGGTGTGATTTCACTGAATGCGAATGTGTAATATGACACTCTGAGAAGAGACTTTATTTTGCAATAAGTGTGTGAAGTGTCAGGAGAAAGAGTCAACAGACAAGCCAAGGATAAAGAACTTGTGCTTTGGAAACCCTGGACTTCTTAAGTGTTGCTTTTGGGAAGTGGTCACTGTGCAGTGTTTTGTCACCAACCTTCGGTGTTTATCACTGTTCCTTGTGGTTATCACTGGTCCTTTTGATATATTTTCTATTGCCTTTCCTGAAACAACAGAATTCTAAAATTCTGTTAGGAAAACCATTATTTTGTTTGCTGAAAAGTTTGTTTCCTGCTGCTTTTTTTTTCTTTGGTTTTGGGGGTTTGAATTTATTTTTATTTGCTTTCTTTAGTTTTTTTAACTCTTTATCAGCCTTTAGAACAGTTTGAGTTCTCCTGCTGCTCTTTGATTCAGCTCCTGTTTTTGCAGCACTCCCAGCTACACACTGATAAACAGTGACCCATCCTGTACGGTGTTGAGAAAAAGATATCCAGGGGCATTTCAGATATCCTGGATAGATCCTAAAACTCAGGATGTGTCCCGTACCAAGCATTCCCTGCAAAGGATGCAGTGAAGGGACTACAGCAGTTATTGATCATAGCTAAAGAATGTTTATCTAATACTGAGTTCAGAAAACGTGTCAGATTTCCTGGGCAAATACTTTGAAGACAAACAGCATTTATTCTTTTTGAGAAGGTGGAATTCAGTATCAAGTCAGAGTTTACCTTTACCTGGAATTGTTCTACCTTTTAAAAGTGAATTTAAGAACTGAAGTTGCACTTCAACTTCTGAAAAAGAATCCTGAAGACAAGCAGGTATTTTTACTCAGTTAAGTTTCATAACACTTCATCATGGTTTCTCATGAATTACTGGGCTGCTTTTCATAACCAGGAGCAAAAATTCATTGGTCTCAGTGATAGATATAATACTGTTTTTTTCTAAATTTAAAAGATCACTTCAGCAATCAAGCAGGTTTTTTTACCATTAAGAATATGGATGCTGTAATAGTTGGGTTTTTTTTTTGAAACAATGAATCTGAACACATTTGGCTCCAGTTTATTTGTGTTGGAGAAGCTGATGCTTTTGGATTGTTGGGTATTAAGCATCAAGGATGAGAAGGATTTAGTTGGAGGACCAGCAAGTGAGTTTTGGTGTAACTTTGATTTCAGTTTCTTTATCTTCCCAGCTTTCTGGGTTTTTTTTTCTGTATTTCTAACTCCTTTGGTGTTTTGAAATTTTCTCTTTTAATCTCAGCTACCTGCTTCGCTCTGGGGACATTGGTTTATCTGTTCTAAACCAGTCACACCCCACCTAAATCCTGGCATTGTTCAGCTCTCTCAGTGTGTTTGGATGTTGGACTGAGGTTAAAGCAACAAAGAACAGCCCCACCAACAGCACAGGCTGGGGGGTCCCTGCTGGAGCAGCTCTGTAAGGAAGGACCTGGGGGACACCGAGCTGTCCCTGAGCCAGCAGAGTGTCCAGGGGATCCTGGGGGACACCGAGCTGTCCCTGAGCCAGCAGAGTGTCCTGGGGCCAAGGAGGCCAATGGGATCCTGGGGGCAGCAGGAAGAGCGTTGGCAGCAGGTCAGAGAGGGATCCTGCCCCTCTGGCCAGCCCTGCAGGCACCTCTGGAGTGCTGTGTCCAGCTCTGGATCCTCAGCTGGAGCAGGGAGGTGGCACCAGATGCCCACTGAGCTCCCTTCAACCTGAGCCATCCTGGGATCCTGTGATCTGACCTGGGCAAACCTTGAGAAACTTTATTTTGTGTTAATACAGTTGCAGAGAGAGAGTGGACAGATGTTTCAGGTGGTGAGGAGATCTCTGGTTCTGGTGAAGCTATGAAAAGTGATATTGCAAAATCCAAATGAGAAATGAAAGCAGCTTTCTGCTGTGTTTGCCTTCATGGATCTCCTTGCAGCTTCCAGTGACAGCAGTGGTGCAACTGTTTGCTGGGAGCAGGATTTCAGAGGAGAGGAAAAGTCCTTCTGGGGAGCTGAGGGTGAACCCTCATAGCCCAGAACAGTTTGCCCCTGGTGTAGTTCCTGAGCTACTAAATTTACATCATTGCCTCTCTCCCAAACCATATGTATTTTCCATGATAACAATATAATGTTTTAGCAGGGGGACTATTTGCAAACATTTTTCCCTCTGTGTGGTGGTCTGGCTTTTATCAGATGTGAAGGGAAAGGTGGGAAAAGAATTGATCTGGTAATTCTGGGTTACTTAAGCTAAGAGCACTGGGTTACAGATTTGGATTTATCTGGGAGAAAAGTGACCCAGGCTCAGACTTTTGTTAATGTTTAATGTTGTGTAACGTTCTGCCCAGGCATAATTGAGCCATCAGTGCAGGAGTGATCCTGTTGGAGGGGTTTATTGTGAGTGATTACAGAGCCTGCTGTGGTTTTCATTTCATTGCAGCCTGAGCTCATTGATGAACAGGGTCATCATTTATTTACAGTTCTTGGGATCCTTTCACACTGGTTGTCCTTCTTTTGGGCAGGGAGGAGGATGAGGAGACACCACAAAGTTATCTACAATACTCTGCCCTCTTTTTTTGGTTGTGGTTTGGCATTTCCCTGGTTTTAGCAGCCTCTTCACTTTCCTAATCCTGGTGATTTTTCATCTGTATTATGTCTGGATTGGGCTGGGAAGGGTCTGACACGTGGGGCTGGGAGGAGCCTTAAAGGATGGAGGAAAGGAGAGAAGGAAGAACAGACTCTACTGAGATGGAAAGGAAAATAAGGAGGAAAAGAGACAAGGAGCACAAACACTCCTGCTGGTTCTTATCTAGGTCTCAGTTTGAGATGAATGTTCCTGATTTTATTTTGTGATTTCCCTGATTTTGTGAGATTCCCACATAATACAGTTTGCCTCCATGCTCTGCCATGCAGAGCTTTGAAGCAGGGAGGGAGTCCTGTCTAAAAAGTACCTTTGAAAACAGGTGAGCAGAAGCTGCAAAGGGAAGCCGTGGCTGCCCCTGGGTCCCTGGAAGTGTCCCAGGCCAGGTTGGAGCAGCCTGGGAGAGTGGGAGGTGTCCACGCCCATGGCAGGGGTGGAACTGCGTGGGCTTTAAGGTCCCTCCCAACCCAAACTGTTCTGGGATTCTGTGAAGTGATTTTATAGTCAGAAATAACTTTGGGCATAAAGATGACTTTCAGTGCTCTTGAACCTCTGAATAATCAGAGGAGGAGGCATCCACAAGCTGAGTGTTAGGGCAGACTTGGCAATTTCTGGATCTTCAGTGGGGACCTGTTGAGCTTTGTAGCCCTGTAAGGTAGGAAAGAGCAGTGTGAATTCCCATGAAGACCTGAGCACCATTGGCTTGGAGCTTTGCATGTCCTGTGCTAGAGAATTCACTTACACAGCTGAGCAGTCTTCATCCTGAGCTCATCTGGCTGCAAGGTCACCTCAAGTCCATTTTGTAAATACAGAGTGGTAAAAAGGTAGTCCACAAATACTTTGGGCCACATTTTCAAGGTGGGAAGTGGTTTTCAGCTACCTACAGAGTTGTCATGACTGAACCTGGAGGTTGTTGTCTGCGACCAGCTGTCTGAAAGCTGCTGTGCCTTTTAAATCAAATTGTACAAACACAAAAATGGCAAGATGTTGTGCATTGTAAACAGCAGTGTTATTTGTCAGTCAACTGCCTGAAATAAAAAATCTCAAGAAAAAGGAGATGGCAGTGATTGGGGACAAGTTTTCCATAAGTAGCTATTACTCTTCCCTAGAGAAATTTGCCAAAGCAACACTTGTAACTGCTAACACTTGAAATTGTAAAGAGGTTGTGTTAGTGTGACAAAGCTCTGGAAAACAGATACAGCAGTGAGTTTCAACAGTGCAGTTCATAACTACTGTTGTGGCCCCAGGCAGGGAAATCAGACAGAAAGAATCATTTTGGTCATTCTGGCTGAATTCCTAGTGAGAATCCCTGTGGGTGGGGAGGCCCTGGCTCCCAGAAGCTGTGGCTGCCCCATCCCTGGAAGTCCAAGGCCAGGTTGAATGGGGCTTGGAGCAGCCTGGGCTAGTGGAAGGTGTCCCTGCCCATGGCAGGATGGGTTTTATCAATTCCAGACCATTCTGGGATTCTGTACTGTGGCATCCCATTCCAAATGCTGTGTTTGGTGGAGGCCCACACCAAAATCATCTGATGTTTGTCTTGAGGCTTGATTCTGCCTTTCACCCATCTGGCCTGACTAAATAATACATGAAGTAAAGTGGTTCCTGCTATTTTTAGGCAGTGCAGGTCACAAAGGCGAATATAGATGCAACATTTCTTAATATCAAACTCCCTTGCCTGCTGACTGACCCCAAATTCTGTGCCCTCCGTTAGGGGACACAAGTCCCCTTGTCCTCAATGATTTATGCAGCATCTACAATAACAGGGCCTGTTGCTTTCGGATGTGTGTGCATTCATATTTTATGTCTCTGCCTGACCTTCATGTTTTATTTAATGGAGAGTGTAAGGAAATTGGTTACTTGGCAAAAAGTGGCTTTTAGGGGCTGAGGAGCTCCAGGTTTCCTGAATTTTGGGCTGGCGCCATGTCTGCTCTGCTCCCCAGGGGCTGTTCCACTGCTTCTCAAGAGCTTTCTGAATATTGATCCTTCCTCCTTGCTCCTCCAGAAAGGAAGGAGAGCCTGCAGCCTTGCTGCTGGCAACCTGTCTCCTGCAGACAGTGTTTGGGGAGGGCAAGAAATCCCAAAATCACATAGGAATGTGGTCTCCTTGTGCTGTCCGAGAGCTGCTGGCTTTCCTGGGCTGAGCTCAACTGTGTCCCCATTAAATCTGAATTTACATGGTGCCATATGTGGCATGTCTTACATTTCAGTCTGATCCAGACCAGCACAAGTTTATCTCAGGATCAGATAAATTCCAGTCCCCACATTGTTTTGTTGCTGATGTGAAATCAAACCTAGAATTAGACCCTCATTGTCAGTGCTGTTGTGGTGCCACACAGGGTGAGCTGCATATTTCATCAGGATCTCTGCCACAGTACTTCTGTCCCCTCACCCACGAGAAATATTTGTGAATTTGGGTTATTTTCAGACCCAGTGAAAAGCTTTTACAATGTCTGTGGACAGATGATAATATATTTATTTTTAAAAGAGAATCTCACGTGTATTTATATCCTGTGCTATATCTAGTAGCCCTACCCTTACCTCTAAAAACCCCACAAACAAAACAAAAAGACCTGAACAACCCCCAAACTCCAACTTCTGTGATTGTTTAATGTCTTTTGGTGTGAGCACTCATAATACTTGATCTTGTTTCCAGAATACCACTTGTATTTTTCCCACCAGTAGTCATTTCAACAGCTCTTGTGTTGCTTGCAGGAGGATCTCTGGCATTCCTGGAGGACTCACAATGAATTTTCCTTACTTTCTACATGGAAGATTTTTTTCCCAATAAACTCTTATTAATATGTCTTATTTTATCAGATTTAGAAGGTCTTGGAGATTTCTCTAAAAGTTGCATGTCAGAGCACAGCTCGAGGACAGTCCTGTAGAGCAAGTCTGATTGTGGGCTGGGTGGGTAAAGCAGCACCTGTGGCAAGTTGGCCTTTATTTGTTTTGTACTCCTAAGATATTCTGGCTGCTGATGTGTTCAGGAGGCCCATATACATTTCCCAGGCCTGGAGGGAATGCTGGGGAGTCACAGAGCCTGTCACAAGGTGCCTGCATGGGCTTTTCCCAGTGTCCTGCTTTCAAGGGCTCCTCGTCAGATCACACAATCCCAGCATTGCTTGGAAAGGACTTTAAAGATCCTCTCATCCCAAGCCCTGCCGTGGACAGGGACAACTTTCACTATCCCAGCTTGCTGCACCCAGTGCCAGGCCTCCCTATCCTCACAGGGAACAATCCTTTCCCACTATCCAGTCTAAACCCCCAGATGGATTTCTGCAGTACCAGAACATCTTACTTCACGCCTCCTGCTAGGAGGAGCCCCTGCACATCAGAAACAGCAGCAGAATTGTCATTCCCCTTTTTTGTTTGCTTACTCAAATGCAGCAGGGATATTGGATCCTGCTGGACATCCCTAGGGAATGTGTCTCCTGAGTATTTATCTATGGGAAGGGCTTGTTCCCAGCAAGCTCTTGTGTGGCTGTGCTGCAGGGAGATGGAAAGGAGCACCACACTCTCCTGCGTAGCTGCTGCTTCGTTATCTGCTTGGCCATTCTCCTTTTATCTTCAGCCTCAGCAGCTTTTTCCAATACTCTTGCAATCTCCCATCCTTCCCCAGCACTCACAGAGCCTTGGCTCCTTGGCCATGGATCTCCTAATCCATCTGGGAGAGGAGATAGGTCAGAGTGGGGCTATTTTCAGTCAGCACCTCATTGGCATCCCTGCCTTGCTCTCCTTAATACCGTGCTAATCTGAGCTTCACCCACCTGCTTGCAGAGAGCACGTGGTTGCAGATTGAAATCTTTCCTCCTCTCCCTCCCTCTCATCTGTTCACACTTAACAACAACAAATAGTTAAAGATCCTCGAGCCAGATTCTTCTGGAGCTGGTCAGTCATGCGATACTTTGCACTGAAGGGGTGGAGGTTGATTTGTTTGGGTTCCTCTTCCTGGAAGGAGAAGAGAGCCACTGGGTTCCTGCAGTTCTGGCTGCTGTAAGGGGCAAGGCTGGTCCTTGTTGCATGTTAACTGTTTGTGTAACAGCAGCTGGGAAATCCAGGCTTGGTTTTGCAGTGATCCTTCCAAAGTGACGGGCATCCCTTAATTGATTAAATGGTTAATTCCCGTGTCCTCTTCCCAGGACAGAATGCTGACTTTTATTAATTGTTTTTCCTAGGGAGGATGTAGCTTTTGAGTGCCTAAACCAACTAAGATTATCTAAGCAATGGGCTGTGTTCACTGGGAGCAACGTGTGGCGGGTACCCCACAGGGAGCTGCACTTGTGACATGCTCAATAAAGTGGGCAGTCACTCTGGGGTGGATCAGGGAATGAGACCAGCTGTTAACCCCTCCTGCCTGGTGCACAGCCTCCTGAGAGGAAACACATCTGCAGGAGGGCATCTTCCAGTCTGTAGTGTAAGTTTTGGGTTGCCTTCTTTTAGTTCAGAGAAAATATTTAGACTGGTAAGGAGAGTTTGCTTGAGGCTGTGCCTCGTGCTGGCAGCTGGACATCCCTCCATCCCTTCTGTGGCAGGAGGAGAGGGATCACATGCCCACCCATTCAGAAGGCATCTGATTGCAGTGCTTTTGGTTATTTCTGGCTGTGAAAGGTGGACAAAGCACTGGCTGAGCTTTGCACTCTGTTTTGGGTTGCTTTGCAATGGTTTTAAGGGCTGTGGGTGAGTGGTAGATGACAGTGTTCCCCAGGTGGGGGAGTTTGGAAGGTGAAATATTGTTCTAATTTCAAACTGACAGGGTGTAGGCTTAGATTGGATATCAGGAAAAAAATGCTTCCCTGTGAGGATGGGGAGACCCTGGCACAGGCTTTCCAGAGAAGCTGTGGCTGCCCCATAGCTGGAAATGTCCAAGGCCAGGTTGGACGGAGCTTGGAGCCACCTGGGATAGTGGAAGGTGTCCCTGCCCATGGCAGCAGTGGCACTGGATGGGCTTTAAGGTCCTTTCCAACCCAAACCATTCTGGGATTCTGTTTTTAAATGCAGGTTAATTTCCATGGCAGGAACACAAGCTGGTCGCACTTACCCGGTACCTCCGGCTGAGATTCTCTTGTGTGGCTGGAATTACGGGTTCCTTTTGGAACTGATTTAACTGATGTGTTCAAATCCTACCAGTTCAGCCTGTGGATCTGTTATCCAGCCATCCAGACTTTCCTGTTCAGTGTGCCAGATAGTGGAGTGACTGCCTGCAGAAGAAAGGATGGCTGAGTGCCACTGTTCCACAGATATTCCCTGGGATTGTCTATAATCAGGTGGCTGAAGGACGTCTCCTTAAAGGTGTTAGGACAACATGACACAGGCACATCCCTGTGCCTCAAGTGCTGCTAGAAGAGGATTTTAGAAGCAACTGGATGTGTCTGCAGGAGAAACTTACTTCTGAGGCTTTCAGGTGGTTGTTGAAGTATTCGTAATTTCCAGAACAGTTAGATGGCAAGATATGAGTTTTTTATCTTCTTTTATTTCTCCTTTGTGAACCTAACTGATCATAACTTTTGAGCTGAGGTGAATATGTAAAACGAATTTTGCGGCCTTTGAACACACTAATGATTTCAAGTGACTCTGCTTGTGGTCTTTGCAGCTGTTTGATGTGTACCTGGTGGTACACACTGACATACCATTGCTGTCAGTGTGGAAGGAAGCGTGTTTTCAGTGTTGTTTTGTGATCTTCAATTATCTATCAGTTAAAATTGTAAGGAATGCTTCATGTTTCAGGGAGGATGTTTGTGTATTCCTGTTCTTTGGCTTCAATGCCCACTTGTCAGCAGCAAGATTTAAGCAGCATTTGATGGTGTCACAGATCATCAATGAGAGCAGTGTCACATCTGACATGGATTGGGAGCAGCTGAGTAGGAACAGTTGATGGAATGAGTAGGAATAGTCTGACACACAGATGAAGTGACTTCACAGCACTGGGCAAGGAATGGCTTGGGTTTCTGGAGACCAAATTCTGAAATTTGGAGCTTGTTGAGTCATCAAGGTGTGGCATTCAGTGCCCCAAACACTGAGCAACAGTGGTGAAATTGCCTGTAAAAGGCAAAAGCCAGAGACCCTTGGAGCAGGGACCAGAGCTGCTCTGAATTGTTTGGCACCCCCCTTGTGGCTGTTGAAGAAGGAGGTGCTGGATATGGCTGGACTGGGAAGGGGAGGATTTGTGTCCCCAGCCACACTGGGTTTGCTGGAGCATGTTCTTACCGTCAAGGCCAAGGCCAGCAGTGGCTGATCTCCACTGCAAACAGGGATTTGGCTTCCTGTGATGGAGAGTAAACAAAGCTTCTGGGATCTGGCAAATAAACCAAGAGGGATTTTCCTGCTTGTAGCATAACCACAAAAAGGAAGATGCCAGAACAGTTCATCTGCAATGTCAGGAGATCTGGCTAGTCAGACACATCACCATGCAGCCTGTACACACATAACTTGCTGGCAATCAAAATGGTTTGGGATTTTTTTCCTTTTTCTTCCCTTTCCTGTGTTTCTGATTTTTTTAGACTAACTATGCGATAAGAGCCTTCCTCTCCTTCCTGCAGATACATGTCTTGAAGAGACTTATTTGATTTTTGTTGCAACTCTGAGCAGGTATTGCTGGAAAGAGGAGGGCTCTGTGTTCAAAAGTTCAGACTATTTATGCCAGAAGTAATCTTGAATATGGGTGGTGTTTTGTCTTTCAGACCAAGGAACACTTGGTGTTACACGAAACTGAATTAATAAAGATGAACTCAGGGGTTGTTTTGTTTTCCAAGAAGAATGGCATTGAAAATGAATAGTGTTGATGGTGTGTCTTTTTGGTGGGTTTATGAAAAGTAACAGCTGAAGTGCAGAGAATGGCATTGTGCATGAAGACTTACAGATATTCACATTTCAACTCTGAAGGCTTGGAATCTTTTTGATGTGGGTCTGATGTGTTGGGACTTCAAAAGTAGGATGTTTGAAATAAAATATTTATATTGCTAATGAAATATGGAAATATTATTCTAGGCTGGGAATCCTAGCGTGTCAAATTAGTTTTCTTTTGCTTTAGTTACAGCCCTGGCAAAGGCAGTTGGGAGAGAGCAACTGTTGTGGTCTGGCTACTGTCTCATACATGGCCAGTAACAAACCCTAATATTAAAAAAATATGTCAAGTAACTGATTTTAAGTCTGCAGTGAGGATCTGTTTTCTCTGTGATTTCTGCCAGGTTTACTTTTCCTAAACTGCATGGCTGGTTTGGCAAATTATGCTGGAGTCTGCATTTCAGAGCCACGTTACCATCAGTCACAAGACTGCTCTCAGTTTCCTTGGGCACAGCTTCCCTTTCTGTTCCCATGATTGTTTAAATTTTAAATTCATGCTGCCACTTAGATTCCCAGAGGTTTCCAACAAATCTGACTTTCTAATAATAAATGGCTTTTAGGTAGTCACTGGAGGTAAAGAAACCTCACAAAAACCCCAAAACACCTGCACTGACTGAGTTAAAATATGGAGCATGTCACAAACGTTTAGTCTCTCCTTATTTTCCTGCTTCCATCCTTCTGCCCTGCCTTGTAGGGAAAAAACCACACTTTTTTGTGCCTTTTCCTTGTTTTATCTGTTTCCCTTTGAAGGTGTTTAGTTGTTTGTGTGTCAGTCTGGGGAGGTTTGGGCAGTCTTAGGAGCACGGCGAGCATCGCTGTGTGCTCTTCAATACCGGTTTGTCTGCGGGGTTGCACGAGGATGCTGGGCTCTATTTCCAGCCCTGCCCTATCTCTGGCTGACCCAGATCCTGAGGCATCACAGGGATGTGTGTTCAGCTGTGCTGGGGACAGCAGCCAGAGCTTGCTGCTGCCTGAGCACAGAGCCCGCAGACACTCAGGGCTGCTCCTGTCCAGATCCCACATGGGCAAGGTCCGAGCGTGGCGTGGTGCCCGAGGGGTGTGGGTTGATTTGGGGGGTGCTGGGAGGATTGGTTCTGCTGTAGGAAGCTGCTGAAGCATTGAAGATCCTGGTGTCTAAGCAGATTATTCATAAAATCACAGAATGGTTTGGGCTGGAAGGATCTTAAAGCTCATCTTGTTCCACCTCCTGCCATGGGCAGGGACCTTCTACAGGTGCTCCCAGTCCAACCTGGCCTTGGACACTTCCAGGGATCCAGGGGCTGCCACAGCTTCTCTGAGTATCTTGTGCCAGGGCCTCCCCACCCTCACAGGGGAGAATTTTTTCCTGATATCTAGTCTAAGCTAATTTTTAAAGATTTGTGATTTCTGTTAATATTTTCACACCCCCCCTTTGCATTTGGGTGTGGGGAGTGTGGATTTCCTATTGCAGCTGCTGAAAAATAAGCCAATATTGGTCCCACTTCCATTGCAGATGTTAACTTTTTTTTTTTAGGATTGAGACACTAGGATTGTGGAATGGAGTACAAAATGGGATGAGTGCTTGGGTTACCACTGGAACGAGCAGAAAGCCTCTGGGCCTGGTGCCTGGCTCTGACTTGGGGCAACTTCCCAGCCTGAAATTATTACAACTTAAACCTCCTCCCCTGCCTTCCTCCCTGCTCCATCCTTTCCATCCCCAGATCATTGGAAGCAGGATTTCCATCCTGTGAGGATAAAAGCCCTGCTTAGCAACTGCTCCTGGGGTGAGACTACTGGTCAGGTGAGGTCTCATCCTGAGTGTTTGCTGGTTTCCATAACTACTGCCAAGCGTCAGAAGATGGGAGAGGAAGAAAGCTGAGGTGTAGGGCTATAAATCACAGAATTAGGGAATTGTTTGGGTTGGAAGGGGCCTTAAGGACCATCCAATTTCAGCTTCTGCCACAGGCAGGGACATCTTCCACTGAGACCACGGTGCTCCAAGCTCTGGTGGAGTCTCATGGAGGGAAATACTCCCTAGTGGTGTTCCCATCTGGAGGTGAGACCTGTTTGGTTATCCAAATGTGCTGCAAGTACTTTGGGTTTTAAATCCTCCATGCTCAGCTCTGGGCTTATGTTCTGAGCTGTTACACCCATGAGTGAATTTTAATTTCCGGGTGGGTTTTTTTTGAAATTCAATTAGTATAGAAAATATATGGTGAGTGTTTCTTTTTCTTCTTGGTATCAAGTAAATTAGAAAAAAACAGGCTGCTCAGGGATTTATGTAGTATTCAGGCAGGGCTTTTTCTCCCTCTGAGGCTGTGTAAGTAGCTGTTCAGGCAATGTGGGTGTTTCCACATTTCCATTTTCATCCCAGCCTCTCTTTTCGTAGTAGTATCTCCACTTGCTCTGACTTCCTGTCTACAGGCCAATGTTTTCCATCTGGAGCTAACTTGGAAACTTATCATGAAGCTCTGTGCAACTTGTGAGCCCACCTGTGCCTCAGTGTTATACTTACAGCTATCTTATATTTGCATATATTTGCATTTCCAACACAAACCCAACTTTACTGGCCTGTTTCACACTGCTGGCAGTTTCTTGCTTTTTAGTGGTGCAGAAGGGGTGATGCTGGTTTGGAGGCAAGTCTGTCCTGGAGGGAGGGAAACACTGCTTGAGAGCTTGTTAGGGCTATCCAGCCCATAATTTGTGGCAGGCAGCTCCGTTTCCTTGCAAATTGGTGTGCAGAGGTGCTTGTCAAGTACAGGATGTCCAGTTATTGAGGTGTCCAAGCTTTATTGTTGGCCATGATGAAATGCCTGGAGAGGAGGTGACTGTAGCAGTGACTCAGGCCCTGTTGCTGTGAACAGTTTGCTTTGTGCTCTAGAAACACAGGACAAGAGCTCCCAGCTTTTATCCAGGGCACTTGGTCTCTGTGTAACTCCTGCTCATCAGCGAGGCCGGGGAATTCACTGGGGGGCTGGGTTTAAAGCATTAAATCTTCAATCTTTACAGCAGCTGGGTTTCTCCTGCTTATTTGTGTGCACATAATCAGTGTGAACCTCAGAGTTTGTTTTCCAAGGGCCAAAATACCATTATTGTATCTTCCAGCTGTGCTTACGAACCTCTCTCATTTAGACTCTCATTTTTCACCGAAGGTTGGATCCTCTCAACTTTTCTGGGAAGGATGCTATGGGTTGCAAGTGGAACACACCCACTGCCCCTGAAAGGATTTCCTGGCTTCTGGTGACGAGTTGCTGAAACAGCTTATTATTTGACTGATTTCTATAGTGACTGTTGCCCTGGCAGCAAAGCTTAGACAGTAAAAGCACAAACACGAGCAGGGCACAGTTTGATTTCAGAAGGCTTGGGTTTGCTTTGCTTTGGTTGGATTTCAAAGTGCTTTAGGAGGAGTTTTGAGATGAACAAACGGATATGGGAGGTGGTTTTTTGCTCGTTTAGGTGGATGTGGTTTTGTCTCATCAGTGTTAATTGTGAGACTTAACAGTTTTTGCTTGCAAGGAGACCCCAGACCTGGGCTTTGTCCTCAGCACGGGAAAGATGTGGAGCTGTTAGAGCAGGAGGAGGTCATGGAGATGCTCCAAGGGCTGGAGCCCCTCTGTTCTGGAGCCAGGCTAGGAGAGCTGGGGGTGCTCCCCTGGAGAAGAGAAGGCTCCAGGGAGAGCTCAGAGCCCCTTCCAGGGCCTAAAGGGGCTCCAGGAGAGCTGGAGAGGGACTGGGGACAAGGGATAGAGGGACAGGACACAGGGAATGGCTTTAAACTGCCAGAGGGCAGAGATGGATGGGATCTTGGGAAGGAATTGTTCCCTGGGAAGTTGGGGAGGCCCTGGCACAGGGTGCCCAGAGAAGCTGTGGCTGCCTCTGGATCTCTGGGAGTGTCCAAGGCCGGGTTGGATGGGGCTTGGAGCAGCCTGGGGCAGTGGAAGTTGTCCCTGCCCATGGCAGGGGTGGCACTGGATGGGCTTTTAGGTCCCTCCCAAGCCAGATCATTCCATGATTCTAAGTGTGGAGGAGTGATCAGCTGATGATTTCATGGCTGATTATCTTGTTATTCAACCAAAAAGGTTGATGCTCCCACCTTTGCTCCTTGTGCACAGCTGCATCTCAGGAGAACAGGTCTTGATAGGCAGGGTTGTAACAGTGCACCCCAAATATTTGTTTAACCCTCTGAGGTGGCTGTGGCCAAGGTGTAGATGGAAGTGGTGGTGGGAATTACTCCCCATGTTTTGAGTTAGCACTTCAGTGTTTGCTGGGAACGGGGGAAAAATGTCCTGTAAACATGAGGAGGTGTGACCTGGAGCCCTTGATGAGGTTGTTTTATCCTGCTTATTCTTGTGTGGGTATTTTGGGGTACTGGTTTTCCACAGCATCATCATCATGGTGCAGCTGGTATTGTTATGATAATCACGTTGTTATTTATAATTCCTTGTTGGGTTCAGGCTCCTTGATGAGGCAGCTCTGCTTCGGGTGGAGGGAATTTTTAGTCACCCAGGCTAAAGAGCCTGTGTCAGAGCTGGGAGGTTTGTGTGTGCCCCATCCTTGTGGGACCATGCTGAACCTGGGCATGTGGCCTGGCTGCAGCTGACCCTGGTCCCCACCTTCTGTCTTCAGCTTGTGTGGAGAGGAGAAGACCTTTTGTGGAAGGGGGGGGGGTCAGTGGGAGCTGTGAGTCCCCCATAGTTTCTGCAAACTGCACCCCATCAAGCTTTTGTGGATACACCATAGGGAATGAGGAATTTAATTGACAAGCTGGAAGGTGTGAGTAAAGAAGCTTTTTTTCCTATTCCTCCCCCATTAGACAGGCTGTGAAAACAGGCTTGAATAATAAGTGGTGTTAAAAATTTTACTTGGTTTTCCTTATTTTAACTCACAGTGAAAACAACTCATCTGCATGGCCTGTGTCCTTGGCAGAGGATTACCTTTCCTCCTGTGTCATTTACTCTACTTTTACAAAAGGTGCTTGATAGTGATTTACACTGGTGGTGGGAAAGCAGCGGGCTGGGATTGCACATTTTGGAACTGATTGTAGCTTCCAGCAATATTGCCCAAACCTGCAGTTTTATTGCAAGGCACATATTTGTTGGTTTTTGTCAGGCTGCCTGGCCATGTATCTTGGGGTCACGCCAGCATTTTGGGACTCTTGTGCCAGTATTCAAGTGATATTTGCAGCTGGCAACAGATTTTTCCATCTGGAGCTCATCTTAGAACCTGCTGGCAGCTTTGCATGGAATGTAATGGAGGAATGGTTTAGGTTGGAAAAGCCCTCTAAGCTCATGCAATCCAATCATTCCCCCAGCACTCCCAAGGCCACCACTAACCCGTGTCCCCGAGTGCCATATCTACAAATGTTTTAAATCCCTCCAGGCAGGGATGGTGAATCTGCCACTGTCCTGAGCAGCCTATTCCAGGGCTGGACAACCTTTTCCATGGAGAAATTTTTCCCAGCATCCAATCTAGACCTTGCCTGGCAGTGGAGATGTAATTTGAAGGTTGGCTACAGTCTCCCAAACTGTCTCTTTGGGATTCCGAATCCTTAAAAATGTCACCGGGGTGGACAGGAAGCTGCTCTGTCAGGTTCAGGGATTTGGGAAACTGGGATTCAGGCACTCCAGTGTTGAAAACTGGAAAGGTTTAGTGAATATTGGCCGACCTCGTGGTTCCCACAGAGTGCTCAGGCAGCCCCAAAGCCAGGCTGGATTGTAACACAAGGCTCGGAGAGGCAGTGCTGTGAAACAGCACGGGGAGCTGGGCCCAGAGCTCAGGTGGGGGAACAGCATTAAAAATAAATAACTTTGGCTTTATCAACATTGTGAGGCGCCATCCTGGGAAGCAACAAGAAGTCTGTTAGGGTTGTCTGTTGGGAATTTGTGCTTCCAGAGCCGGGATTTGAAAGGAGCACACGGAGACGGGCGGGTGGAGCTGAGCTGCTGCTCAGTCCCAGTCTTGTAGGAGCTTCTAATGTGGGTTACCATGCATAATTCAGGTTATCCTTTTTCCATGTTCAGAGCTCTGTAACTAAATACTGATTTGCTAAACACAACTTGCATAATGAAGCAATCTGTGGCTTGAAAGCCTTCCTCGGTATTGAAAGAAAAGGAGGCAAACAGAGCTGTATCCTCACTTCTGCTTTAAAACAACACAGGGATGCACAAAGTGGAAGAGTCATCTTCATCCCTGCCTGCTCTGTGGGTTTAAATATGTGCACATTCCTGGTGTGTCCAGTAAGTGAGAGGTGGCCTGTCCAAACTACTTCCAGTCCTTCCATCCAAGGCTTTTTCTTTTTCTGTACCATAACAGTTCATTCCATGGAAGAACAGATTAAAAACTGCACCTTGTGTTTCTTGCTGAGCTTAGAGGTAACAGGTCAAAAAATGAATTGATGTGCAGTATGGTGATGTTTGCATAGGAGTAAAGCTCTGCATCTGTTCTGAGCCACTTCAGCTCAAATAGGGTGCCAGTAGGGTAAATTATTTTGGTTTTCCTCAGTCACAATTTTGCTCCCTTCGATGGAACACAACTACTTGGGAGGCTGTAAGAGGCTAAAAATATTGTTACAGTTGATAAAGGCTTGATGTGACTTTTGAAAATATGAAGTGGTTTTTTTCCCTGTGCTGTTACCTTCTCACTTCATGTTTATGATGCTGCAGCAGAGCACGTGGTCTGTGGGATGGTGGGGCTTCCACTGCTTTCCTCTCCTTGCTCTGGGGAGGAGCAGTTTTGGTTCGTTGGTTGAATAAACACCTCAGACCTGAGGATTTGGTGGTGGTGGTCACTGCTATTGCTGCCTTGTTTGCTGCTCATGTCTCAAAAATTTAGGAAGTGATTCCAAGCAAGTAACTTCTGTGCTCTCGTAACTTTTGTACCGGAAGCGATCAGCTTTTCTAAGCTATTTCTGCAATTCATTGAGTATAGAAATTTCTTACCTAGTTCCTCTTCTTTAAAAAAAATTTTTTTTTTTGTTCTGGTTCCTTTTTTTTAGCTGGTAGAAAACATTTCTTTGAATTGGAGCAGTATGCTCTGGAAACAGTCACATGTGCCTTTAGAGCTGCTCAGTACCTGCAAACCTAAATGCTTCGGTTTATTTTCAGGCTAATCTGCTTGTTTATTGATTTTCCTGGTGCTCTTCTGGCCCAAAGAGTAGATCCTTGCTTATCTACATCAATGTTTTAGTGTTGATGACTGTATGTGGAACCTGGAGGAGTTCTAGGGTGGGTTGGATGGGGCTTGGAGCAAGCTGGTCTAGTGGAAGGTGTCCCTGCCCATGGCAAGGGCTGGAATGGGATGAGTTTAAGGTCCCTTCCAACCCAAACCAGTCTGGGATTTTGTGATTTTATGATTTTTGCCTTGCAGAATGAAAAACAGGTTCTGTATTCAATCACTGGTGCCATATATTGCATTGAGGTACTTGTCTGTAAGGGGTAGAAAAGGTTTCTACCACAAATAGTACCAAACGTTTGCTCTGTAGCGCCTTAAATTCATGAGTATGATGATTTTAAGAGGAGTTTGGGTGCTGCTTATGGACTAGAGCATTGAAATGGAAAATGTAACAAATACAGAGCAGGAAGGAGGCTTCCCACAGCTGCAAAGTGGTGTTAAATCTTTTAAGAAATCAGCAGTGAGCCTGGGAAGGACAGTGCTGTGTGAACAAGGCTGGAGCTCAAATCTGCTGCTCTGTTCCCTCAAGAGTCCATTGTCCATCCCAAGCACAGCAGGAATTTTGGCTTTGGCCATGAACTGCAGCCTATATGCCATCCTAATGCCTGGTTTTGTGTTTTTCTCCCCCTCCCCAGGAGGAAGAATGCCAACATGGAGATGAAGTAGAGCGTTTCCTATGCTGGCCGTGGTGCCCGCACGCTGGTGTCGGCTGGGTAGGGACGGGCTCTCGCCTCTGGCCAAACCCATTTGCGGGACAAGATGAAGCCAAGGAGGAGCTTCCCGCCGCGCTGGAGCCACAGTGACTGCTGCCCGCTTTAAAAGCCCATGTGCCAGCGTCCCTGGCGAGATGAAAGAAGTGGTGCTGTGGTCACCCGAGGAGGTGGCCGGCTGGCTGACGGACAATGCCGTGCCCGAGTACTGTGAGCCCTTGAGGAGCTTCACTGGGCGGGACCTCATCAACCTGACAGAGGAGGATTTCAAGAAATCCCCTCTGTGCCGGGTGTCTTCCGACAGCGGCCAGCGGCTGCTGAACATGATCGAGGGGCTGAAGATGGCTCACCACATGGAGGCTCACAAGAACGGCCATGCCAATGGGCACGTGCGCGCCGGCGACGCCACGCGCCAGAACGGCTTCGGCGCCACGCTCAAGCTCAACGGGGTCCCCAATGGCTTCAAGAAGGAGATGATCAAGATCCCCATGCCGGAGCCGGAGCGTTCGCAGTATCCCATGGAGTGGGGCAAGACTTTCCTGGCTTTTATTTATGCACTTTTTTGTTTCGTCTTCACCACGGTGACTATCTCGGTGGTTCATGAACGAGTGCCTCCCAAGGAGGTGCAGCCTCCCCTCCCAGATGCATTTTTTGATCGCTTTGATCGGGTGCAATGGGCTTTTTCTATTTGTGAAATCAACGGCATGATCCTTGTAGGACTGTGGTTTGTTCAGTGGCTGCTCTTAAAGTACAAGTAAGTAAAACCTTTTCAAAACTTGAGTGCTTCTGACAGCTTTTGGAGGGCAGATCCTGCTTTGCACCCAAACAAAATGAATCTTCCTGTGATCTTCTTATCTCAGTTTTCAAAGCTGAAATTGATAGCAGGCAGCGTGAGCTGCTTGTGCAGAAGGCAGAGGTCCATATGTTCCCTAAGAAACTGAGCAACACACCTGCTCGTGTTTGCCTGCATGGTTAACTCGGACCTTTTTCATGGGTGAAAAGCCATGGATTGGATGAAATGATGTTCTGAACTCAGTGTTTGTTCAGAGGGAGCACAACTCATGCTCTTGTGAGGGCAGCTGTGAACCAGGATCCAAGGGAATGGCTGGAGCTGGGCCAGGACAGGGTCAGGCTGGAGATCAGGGCAAGGTTCTTCCCCCAGAGGGTGCTGGGCACTGCCCAGGCTCCCCAGGGAATGGGCACGGCCCTGAGGCTGCCAGAGCTCCAGGAGTGTTTGGACAGCACTGCCAGGGATGCACAGGGTAGGATTGTTGGGGTATCTATGCAGGAGCAGAAGCTGGATCCATGATCCCTGTGGGTTCCTTCCAGCTCAGGATATTCCATGATTTTAAACCCAAGGGAAACAGCTAGAGGAGGTGGTATGGGATTGCCCTCAAGAAGGAGGTGTTGGGTTGATAGGGCCCTACCAGGGATCAAACACCCTGTGGTGGAGCTGAGCAGAGCCTGTAGGTGAAGAACAGCAGAATCCTTGGAGATTTTGAAGCAGTGAGGTGTGGGTTGAGTTGGTGGTAACATACCTATATTGGTGGCACTGGCAGATGTGAAGGTCCCCCCCTATCGTGTCCTCAGTTGCTTTGGGGTGTTTGTTTTTATTTATGTTATAGGATCACAGAATATTTGGGTCTGGAAGGGACTCTAAAGGTCATCTCATTCCAATGAGGAAGTCCCCTTTGGAAGGGCCTTTTCTGGTGTTAGGCTAGGATGCCAGGGAGTCCCAGAGCTTGGTCAGTGTATACACTGATAACAGAATGTTTTGAAGACCAAAATCCCTCTTTCCTATCTGTGAGCAGAGGGATCAAGGTCCGAAAGGCCCAAGCTGTGGCTGAGCAGCAAAAAGAGAAGAGCAGGAGAAAGGGAAGAGCAGGAAAGGTGCTGGCAGGAACAGAGCCCAGCAAGGTGGCTTTATCTGGAGGATGTTGTTCTTGTGGTTTTGCATAGTACACATCAAAGGGTGGTGACTCAGTGCTACAGAAAGAGCTGAATCCTTTTGTGGTGGGGTTATCCCCTCCCTTTGAAACTTAATTCAGGAATAAAGGGAGGGCATTGGGCCAGATGGGCCTTCCTCACTTCTGCTTCCTCATCCCTGGAAGTGTCCAAGGCCAGGTGGAGGGGGCTTGGAGCAACCTGGGATAGTGGAAGGTGTCCCTGCCCATGGCAGGGGTGGAACTGGATGGGCTTTAAGGTCCTTTCGGACCCAAATTATGTGATTCCATGATTCTAATGCTGTCCATGGCATGGGATTGGGCTGGTGTCTCTCCAGAAGGCAGGAGCAGGTCTGGCTGGGCACTCTGGAGTTTCCACAGAGAGCTCAAGGAAGCTGCTGAGGCAGATTAACTTCTCTGGGAAGCATTCCCAGATGCTGTGGGAGAAGCACATTGCCAGGACTGGCCATGTGGTTGGCTCATGGGGCTGAAGGAGCAGCGTGCTCCCTGCTGAGGTCTGCAGAGCTGGAATGGAATTCTCTGGGCCAGGAATAAGTGTGGAGGTTGTACTTGCTGGCTGGCTCTGAGTCTCACATTCACACAAATCCTCTGGAGAAAGGGAAATAGGAGGCTTTTTACATTTATTTTTTTCTTTAGATTACAGTGCAGAGCTCTCTCAGACTTTCCTACGGTAAAATATGCCAAATCCAGCAGAATCAAGTGGTAGCTTTAATTAAAAAAAGAAATTCAGTGCTCAGTAAAATGCTGCCACTTTGGTCTCTGAGAATATGGTGTTGCTCAGCTTTTAATACCCAATCCCCTGTTTGCCTTGATGTTGCAAAGAAGAAAGCAGGTTCATGTCTGGTTCTAAAAGCCACAAGGTTGAGATCTCAGAGGAAAAACCCTGCACAGTGATTTAAAATGAACCAAAACCCACAGGGTCTGTAGCCAGTGGCACACAATGAGTGATTGCTGTAATTAGATTCACCTCTGATATATGTAACCCTGGCAGTGATCTCTCATTAGGATCTCTCCAGAGGTTGCTCCTGTCCTGGTAGATGTGCCAGGAGAGGTTTAATTGTCTTTCTTTGAGTGTTTTTACATGTTACCCCAGTGGGGCAGTTGTGGGGCTGGCTGTCCCTCCTGAGCCCATCCTTTACCCCAGGTGCTCGTGCTGGTTTTTCAGGATCACCTCATGCTACCCCAGATCTGCATCTGCCCTCTCTGGGAACATCAGCCCTCACTAGTAAATATCTCTGCAGCTGTGGCTGCTGAGTGGCTTCCCTGCAAACACTCTGTCCTGCAACCAGAGCAGCTCTGCATTTTTATTTGGGAGCTTTCCTTGCTGATGTGAACTGCTTCCTTTATAATGCTGCCCAGGAAAGATGTGTTCTCTCCCTCCTATGGTTACAAAGGAGACCCTTTGTAATCACTAAATTGTGTGTCAGCTGAAATAAACCTACTCCTTTTCATCTCAGAATGAAAATAGTGTAACTTTATCTCCTGCCTCGAATAGGAAATGGGTAACAGCCCCAGCTAATGGAGGGATGTGGGGCATGAAATCCCCTTTCCTGTCTTCAGCACCCAATCTGCACAGGCTTTTGCATCCTAATCCTTGGATTTCCTGTAATCACCTTCAAGGGCAGTGTGAGTTGATCTGCCCCTGTGTTCCTGGTCTGGAAGGCGTGGGAATATTTGTGGAGTAGTTCAGCATTCCCAGGTGTAAGCCGATAGTGTCACGAGTTTCCAAAGCATCAGGAGACAACAGCTGGTGGTTTGTTTTATTTACCTTTGTAGATTTTATTTGTCTTGAGTGACCTCCTTATTTTTGTCTGTTTTTTCTCCCTGCCAGGTCTATAATTAGCAGAAGATTTTTCTGTATAGTTGGCACACTATACCTGTACCGGTGTATTACCATGTATGTGACTACACTCCCAGTACCTGGAATGCATTTCAAGTGTTCTCCAAAGGTAAGTTCCTTCTGGCTGCCCTGCCATGTGTGTTTCCCCCTCATCCTGCTGTTCCCAAAACTGCTTTCTCAACAAGTGTTTCTAAGGGAGGGGATTCTGCCCCTCTGCCCTGCTCTCATGAGAGCCCCCCCAGAATTCTGTGCACAGTTCTGGTGCCCGCAACACAAGGAGGGCATGGAACTGTTGGAGCAGGTCCAGAGGAGGCCGTGGAGTTGTTGAGGGGACTGGAGCACCTCCCCTCTGGAGCCAGGCTGGGAGAGCTGGGGCTGTTCAGCCTGCAGAAGGGAGGTTGTGTGGAGACCTCACAGCTCCTTCCAGGAGGTATCCTTCCAGAAGGGATACAGGGAAGCTGGAGAGGGACCCTGCATCAGGAACTGGAGTGCCAGGACAACAGGGGATGGGTTCCCACTGCCAAAGGACAGAGTTAGATGGGATATTGGGAAGGAATTATTCCCTGGGAGGGTGGGCAGGCTGTGGCACAGGGTGCCCAGAGAAGCTGTGGCTGCCCCTGGATCCCTGGGAGTGTCCAAGGCCAGGTTGGATGGGACTTGGAGCAGCCTGGGATAGTGGAAGGTGTCCCTGCCCATGGCAGGGGGTGTCACTGGATGAACTTTAAACCCAAACCAGCCCAAACCATTCTATAATTTTAATTTGAGAGCGCTGGTTTGGTGTGACAGGGACATCCTTCTGCAGGTCGATGGCTGCCCTCTCAGTGGAGGTGTTGACAGGTGCTGTGGGGCAGTGCAGGAATTCCCATCCTTTTCAAAGCACTGAGCTACCCCATTTCTGTGACATTTTCAACTAATTTGCATGATTAGCATGTTCTTGTCCCCACTGAAGCTGTTGAAGGTGCCCAACCTTTGCCATGTGTGAGTCACTGATTTCTAAATAAATACACACCTCAGTGTGTTAAGTCCAAATATGATTCATAATTGAAAATGGCCCAGAGAGACTCCTGCACATATTTTTGCAATTCTGTTAGCACAAAGACTTCTCACCTCCTCCCCGGTACAGCACTGACTTCAAGGGATAAATTAGTCTTGTGGAAGCTGTGGCTGAAATCAGGGTACTGGGACAGAGGTGCTTGACCTTTGTGGTCAGCCTGGAAGGGTAATTCACATGCTCAGGGTGGAGAAGGGACAGGGCTGGTAGTGTTGCTGTGGTCACCCCAGCATTGCTGGAATCCTGGCCCTTACTGCAATTCCTGGGGCTGGTTGTGCTGTGACGCAGTTGAAGCAGGAGAAAGGGCAGAAGCACAGCCATAAATCAGGTGGCAGGTTGTAAAATCACCGAGGTACAGGTAGTATAATCCTGATGGGACTTGATCCACGTGCTGAGGTATAGGTAATAAAGTTCTGATTGGACTGGATCCACATGCTGTTGTTGTTTTGGTGAGGATTGGCACATCCAAACAAAGCCAAAGTGCTTTGGTTCCTTGGGGTAGTCCAGCCAGTGTTTGCCATGGCAGAACCTTTGTGGATTTTGGAGGCATTTTGGAAAGAGAAGTGAGTGGGAGAGGATTCAGTACTGTGTTTGAACAGCCTGCTGCTAGGAAATTAAAAAAGAGAGAACACAGGTATTTATGGGCTGAAGTGAATAAATCTGTTTGGGGAATTTGGGGAATTTACAGCATTGGCAAATCCTTCTCATTACTCAAGTAGAGACAAGCTGAGAGCCCTGATAAGATTAAGGAGTTTTCTTGAAAGCTCTAAATATACTGGTGGGAAAAGAATAACCTCTCAACACCTTATTGAGTTCTATGTGATTGTGAAAAGTGGGCTTTGGGGAGCAGTTTAGTGTTTTTGAGCAACTGTTAGCAGGAAATATTTAATTCCTGCAAAGAACATGCTCAAGTCTGTCAGAAATTATTAATTTCCACTTCTTAAAGCAAGGCCAAGGTTTAAAATAAAAGCATGATGGCCAGCCTGGGGGGGGTGGTCTGTGTTTCCTTCTGACAATTCAGTGGTTTCTGTGGATTTTCAAACACCGTAAAATGAGGTGAGGATGCAGCACGTGTGCATTGATCCATTAGTCCCTGCTTCTTGATGGGTCCCAGAGGTTCTCCACACATCCTGCTTGTCCCATGGCCTACATTTTTTGTGTATTTGTTTAATATTTGGCCTTGGCTAAGACCTGAGAGCAGCAGAAGTCTTGGGCAGTGCCAGCTGCCCTCGGTCACTCGGGAGAGGGAGCAGAGTGTCCTCACGGGAAGGACTTGTTTTGCTTGGATTTGGCTTTCTCTGGGCAAACTGAAGTTTTTTCAGGAATGCTGTGTGAGCCAGTGCCGTGGTTGAGGGTAGGTCAGAGCAAATCTGGGTGTGGAGAAGATCCCTGTTTGGGCTGCTGTGGAGTCAAAGCACAAGTCTGGCACCATGCTCTGACAGACACCACAGATGTTTCTGTTGGAATGGGAAGTGGAAAGAAATAATCTTGCAGACTTTTCCAGGGCCTTAGGGTTTGGAGTGAGATGCTCTTCTGTTCATCAGATCCTGGCTTTGGCAGCTGGCTGTTCAGTTGGGCAGTTCCTCCTGGTTTCTGTTGGATGATCACCAGTAGGGCCTGCGCTGTTACCAGTAGCATGAACTAAATTAAATCTCATTTATTTTAGAGTGCAGTGCCTCTTGAACAGAAGGAAAATCCCACCTGAGCACCAGCTACAAGAGGTGCAAAGCATCGAAACACCCGTGTCTCATTTCCAGTCTTTTCCTGCTAGAAATGTGCTGCCAGCTTTTGGGAAAGGCTGAGGATTTATTTATCTGCTGATTGATCTTGTGGATCAAAGCAGAAAGGTAGAAGAACTGAAAGGCCAAATTGCTGGTTAAAACCATTGCTTTGAGCTGTGATATTTTACTGTGCTTCTGTGTTTTGCTGTTCCACCAGCTTTTTGGAGACTGGGAATCTCACCTGAGAAGGATAATGAAGTTGATTGCTGGCGGAGGCTTGTCCATCACGGGCTCCCACAACATGTGTGGGGACTACCTGTACAGCGGCCACACCGTCATCCTAACCCTCACCTACCTGTTCATCAAAGAGTGTGAGTGCCCTGCTGCTCTCCTGTCATGGGATTCCTTCCTGACTGAAGCATTTCTGTTGGGCTCACTGGCAAACACAATTCGAGTTAAAAGATCTGCATTTTCCACCATGAGAGGAAACGACCTCAAGCTGGATATTAGGGAAAAATTCTTCAGCAGAGGGATTGTAATGGTTTGGGTTGGAAGGGACCTCAAAGCCCATCTCATCCCACCCCCTGCCATGGCAGGGACACTTTCTACTGTCCCAGGCTGCTCCAAGCCCTGTCTAGCCTGGCCTTGGACACTTCCAGGGATCCAGGGGCAGCCACAGCTTCTCTGGGCACCCTGTGCCAGGGCCTCCCCACTCTCCTAGGGAACAACTCCTTCCCAATATCCAATCTAAATACAAGCAGGTTAATTTGACTGGCCAGGGTCTATTGTATCTTTCTCAAAGATTTCATAACCTTTCTCATTTCCAAGGATCTCATTACCCTGAGTACAATTTTAAGTCACACCTTAAGAGAGTGATACTTTTTTTGTGATCTCAGCATTTCTGCTCTTAATCTCAGCACAGGCATCTCTGTGTCAGCCAGGATTGCAGTCCATGACCTCTGCTAATCACAGCAGACGTCCTGATAAGGTTCCACTTTGAAGTAACCCCTGCTTGTGCTTCCTTGCAGATTCCCCACGGCGACTCTGGTGGTACCACTGGCTCTGCTGGGCGCTCAGCATGGTGGGGATGTTCTGCATCCTCCTTGCTCATGACCACTACACTGTGGACGTGGTGGTGGCTTACTACATCACTACAAGGCTATTCTGGTGGTACCACACAATGGCCAACCAGCAAGTGAGTTCCTCCCACTCCTTGGATGCTCCTGCTGTAGCCTGGAGTGGGGAAATATCCAGGCTTACCCATGTCCTGTGGAGAGTCCCCCTCTTCTCCCCAACTGTGGGTTTGCAGGGGAGAAAGAGGCATCATTACTTGGGTTCTTCCTGTGTCTTGACCACAGAAATATGAGAAGGTCTTCCTGAGGTCAGGCAGGGCTCTCCTGCCCCTGGGTAACCTCAGTCTTTGAAGTCCTTCTGAATTTGGGCCAGGTGGCCATGTTTGTGATAGAACAACAAACCATTTGGATTCTTTTGCTTTGGTTCTGTTTTGTTTGGTTGTTGAGGCTGGCTGGGGTTTTCGTGTGTTCTGTGGCTTGTGCCACAGGTCTCTCCAGGTACAGGAGGAGGCCTTGCTAAAAATAAACTGGTTTTTGAAAGTGTTTCCAGGGGGTGATGAGTTCTCCTGGCTGGTGAACTGGAGCAATCAGAGAGGAGCTGACAAGGCTGAGGAAAGTGAAACCTCCCCTGCTCTGCCGGGGGAGAGTCAGGCTGGAGATCAGGGCAAGGTTCTTCGCCCAGAGGGTGCCCAGGCTCCCTGGGGAATGGGCACGGCCCCGAGGCTGCCAGAGCTCCGGGAGCGCTTGGACAGCGCTGCCAGGGATGCACAGGGTGAGATTGTTGGGGTGTCTGGGCAGGGCCAAGAGCTGGATCAATGATCCCGATGGGTCCCTTCCAACTCTGGGTGTTCCACAATTCTCTGAGGGAAAATGCACAAGTCTTTCCCCCCAATAGTGGACAAGGGAGTTAAGAGACATTTTTAGGTATGTAGCAGCATATTGGTGTCCAAATATTTTCTGTGTGCTCATGGTCAAAGATCTTTTGCTTATCTGTGGCACATGCTGTTAATTATGTTTAATGAAGACCTCCTACAATGGTAGAAGATGAGTTTATACTGTGACAGTGCAGATTTTTAGATCCTATCACAGAATCATCATGGAATGACCTGGGCTGGAAGGGGCCTTAAAGGTCACCTGGCTCCAGCCCCCTCAAGGCCTTGTAGCTCCCACCTTGTTATTCCACAGGTTTGGTGCTGCCTGAAGCAATACACTACAGCCAGGCCTTGTGGTACATTTCCAGCCAAATGCCTAATTGCAGATTGGGTGCCCTTTGATGTTGAGTCATTTTGGGAGGCACTGTGACAGGAGTCTGTGCCCACACTATGCAGCTTTTGTCACACAGCCCCAGAGGATTCCATGCTTGTGACTTTGCTCCTGGGCTCTCAGGACAGTGGTACTTCCAAGCTGGAAGTGCTGGAGTCGGGAGTGCCCCAAGTCCTGCTGAGGACTTGCTTCAGCAGAGCCCTTGGTGTGGAAACATTCCTGTTCTGCTGCCTGATGTGACTCAGGAGGTGGCTCGACACTGCTGCCAGAATTTTATGAAATGCCAATCCCTGGATCCTTCCCTGAGCACACATTGGTGTGCTGCTTTCTCCTTCCTTTTGCTGGGGCTTGTGCCTGGCCTTAGAATTAAAAGCAACAGTGGATTTATTTGACATATGAGCTTGACGTGGAGATTAAGCTCAGTGTACAAACCCTGTGCTTGTGTATTCCCTTTGGTGGGTGGGCACAGGGATCCCTGGCTCTGGCATGGAAAATAGGCAGCAGGGGGGTTGGATAATTCCCTCGGGGCCTGCCCGCTCTGTGTGTCTGTGAGCTGGGGCTTGCTCATGGCTGAGAGGAGCAAAAGGTAGGTGGGAGCAGTGTGGGAGTGTGTGGAGTGCAGGGCAGGGTTCTGACTTCCTCCAGATGGGTTGGGACATGCCCTGCTCGTGGCCCCACAGGCCCCAAAGTGATTCCTGAGCTAGGTGGGATTTCCGAGGCACTTAGGGAACAACTGTGCTTTGGGATGGCGTGTTCATTCCCAAGGGAGAGCAGGCACTGGTTTTTGGGCCACTCATTCCTTTCCTGTGCACACATCAAACGACTGAGGTCGTGTAGACAATGGTGAGCAACGTTTGGTGTGTGCAGGGAGGCTGGGATCTGTTTGGGAGGTGAGATTTTGGGAGCAGCAGGAAGCAGGACACTGCCGACAAACGTTGTGAGTGAAGTCGTGCGAATAAAGGACCTGCCCTTCAGTAATGCTCCTTTTGTCCTTCTCTCCCTGCAGGTGCTAAAAGAAGCTTCCCAAACTAACCTCCTTGCAAGGGTCTGGTGGTACAAGCCCTTCCAGTACTTTGAGAAGAATGTCCAAGGAATTGTACCTCGCTCCTACCACTGGCCCCTGCGGTGTCCGGCGCTGGCGCGGGGCCGGCAGGTCAAGTACAGCCGCCTGGTGAGTGACACGTAACAGTGCCGCCACAGCCCCGAAGGACCTGTCCCAAGTGCTCACAACTCCAAGAGAAGATGCCATAAACAAAAATCCACCGCTCCCTGACCCTTTCTTTAGCAGCTCCCTGGACCTGACCTGTTCAGTTACCTGGTAAGCACTGTGATCTTTTTTTCTCTCCAAAGGATCTGCGTTGGACAACAATAAAGAGAATTTAACTGATCATGCACTGTTATACATTTCTTGTTGATAGAGTTGGGATTTGCATTTGCCCATCACCATGTTCCTTTGTATATGATGTGACAACATAGATGAAAAGCTTTTATATCATAAGTTCTGGTCTTTCCAGTCACGTCTGGGAACAAAGCATATTATTTTCTTGGGAAAACATACTTTTCATATCTCTTGCCCCAAAGATTGGGCTGTAAGCCATTTTCTAGCAAATGACTATATGAAGGTTTCTAAATATCTGCCTTGGGTGAAATCAAGAAATCTTTCTACCTGTTGCACCACGCTACGAATAAGATGATAGACACAGAAAGGTTTGGTAAATCCTGATTTTGTAGAATCTGCAGTGACTGACTGTGTCAAAAAAGTGCAAAAAAAAAAAAACAACCAAAAAAAGAGAAGAAAATGTAAAGTGATTTTCTAAGTATTTCCTAACTTTATTTTTCAAAATGTGTATGGAAAAAAAATTAAATTTAAAAAAGATTTTTACATGTCAGAGAATAGAGAGTTAAAAAATTTAAAGAAAATGCTTCTTGGGAGAGAGAGAGATTTGTCTATGTTTCTAGTGCCTTTCTTGTCTTGATTGTATGGTCAGTAGGCAGTCTTAAATGTTTTTATTTAAAATAAAGTATTCCATGAAAGCAGAATTATATATACTGTATAATTACTAATTTTTGCATTTATAGCTAAATTAAACTGGAAATTTGCTTATAATGTTGAAGTTGCCACGTGTAGGGAAAAGCCTCCCACCCCACCAAATAAAAAAGGGTCCGACCTTGCTCACACATTGTGGGCAGGTCAAGCTAAAAAAAGTATCACTTTATTGACTACTTGGTAGCTGGGTTTTAAAAAGTGAAACAGCCATGAATTCCTGTTTTTTAAGAATTTTACAAATGATCATTGAGTGAACTATGAATGGTTTCTCCATCCCCTTATCGAAGTGTTGTTGAAGAACAACAAAGATAAACTATTTCTTTAAAATATTTGTGCAGAAACTGCATGTAATTCTAAGTTTTCACTCCTACCATACGTACTGTATGTTTGGGGAAGTCTCCTATCCTAAACTTGCCAATGTGCAGAACAAAAATAGTTTTTATAAAAAAGAATGAAGAAGAGAAAAATATATATATAAATATATATATATATCCATTCTGTATTTTACGTGAAGCAGAGTTATCTTCTGTAGGTTTTTTGTGTATTCACAAGGTGATATTTGTATTGTAAAACAACAATGGTGAAGGAAAATAAAAAAGGCTTTTGAAAAATGTAGTTTCCTTTATCTTTTTGATATTCAGTTGAAATTTAAAGCTGGGTTTATTCTTCCAGACCTTGCCTTTAAGTTGATGTTATTGCACTGTAGGCCATCCGATGTGGACTGTACGGAAACTGCATTGATGTGGAATTGCTGTTGGGCAAAACAGTGCCTTATCTGAAATAAATGCTATGCAATCGATGCCGAGTGGGCGGGAGGAGCCTTCCTGGGAGCCATCTCCAGGCCTTGAAAAATCTACCCCACAACTGCTGGGATGCAGCACAGGGCAGGGGGGCATCCCTTCCCCCAGGAGCTGCCAGTCCTGGCCCCTGGACAGCAGAAAACAAAGAGAGGAGAAGCCAATTTCTGTGCGTCTGTGGTGGTGAAAGTGTCATTTCTTCTTCCTTTTGTTTTTTTTTTGGGGATGCTTTATCTCCACCTCTCTGCCCTGTTCCTCAGGCTTGGCCAAAACATGCCCTGGAGAGCTGGTGGGGTGTTGCTTCTGCTGCTCTGCCTGGCTGTTGCTTGGGATGCTGAACTAGAGCAGCTCGTTCCTTATCAGTTCTCTGTCTCCGTGGGAGGGAGGGAGGGACGGAAGGAGGGAGGGGTTCCTTGGCCGAGCCCTTTGCCAGCAGCATTTGCAGAGCTGGGTGGGAATTTAGGGCTCAGCTCTGCCTGCTCTGCCTTCAATCCACGGCTTTACCTTGGCAGCTTTTGGGGCTAGAAGTCGGTTTTTAAACAGCCCAACCCCATCCCAGCTGGTTTTTGAGCTGGTTTTTGAGAGAGTTCACGCTCCCAGACGTAACACGAGGAGTAGATTTTTCAAGACCTGGCATCACGCACATCCGAACCATTGACATAAGTAAATGTATGGATATATATGCACATGACATTAAATGGAATCTGCTGAATCCTGCCTTGTGGTGTCTGACTTACTGCATGGCTCTGGCTCCTCAGGGTCCCATCTGTGTCGCAGCGGGGCTGTGCTCGCGCAGGGCGTGCTGCTGCCTTGGGAAGGGAGCCTGGGAATGCGGGACAGGGGGTGCAGCAGTGGCCTTGCTGCTGGCTCTTGGGGAGGGGGCCCAGGGATGGATTTGGGACAGAGCTGCTGTGCATTGGCTCAGTCCAGGCTGTGGAGCTTGTGCTGCCTTGTACTCCTTCCTGGGAGCATCCTCCCAGCATCTCTGGATGGGTGGGATGGGACGTGGCTTGGGGTCAGGGTGACGTCCAGCATGGTGCTGATCCGAATCCCAGATTTCCCACTGCATTCCTCCCAAACCTCAGGTAAGATCCATCTACAGCCATCTCTCAGCCTCTGCTTTCTGGAGAATGCAGCCAAGGGTGGTGGGGCTCCTCTGCCATCACTGGACACCACACTTGGCTGTGAGCTTTGTGTTCCTGGGCTGAGATCCTTGGGTGACTTCCAGGGACAACCTTGTCCCAGTAAGAGGCTGAACCACCAACTAAGTGATTCCCTTGCCCTGGGCGCTGGTGCATTGTTGCCTCTCCCTTGCCTCTTTGCTTGGTGCCCATCAGAGAGGTGAACACAGCTGGAATCTGGTGGTGTGCTGCCCCAGTCCAACAGAACTCGTGGATCTCCGCATGCTGTGCCAGTGAAACCATCTTCTGTGGCCTCCAGCTGAGCGCTGAGGGTGTCTGTAGAGGACAGGCAGAGCCAGGTTTGGGTGTGGAGGGGCAAACCTGGACAGTCCAATGCAGGTGCCAGGATGCTGAAACTGGGAATAGGGGTCTGCACCAGAAGAGGCTGGAAAAGGACGGTTCAAGGTGGAGAAAGACCTGGGCAAACCAGGATCTTTGCCAGGAGGGCGGGCACTGATGTTGCCAAGATCCGTCTGGATATAGCCTTTAGCACTGCCACGTGGGGAAGCTTTTAAACCCATAAACACAGGGATGGGAGGTCAGGAGCACGAGCCAAGTCAGGGCAGCCATCCCTTTGATTTCCTGTACTCTGGAATCAACTTCCCTCTCCTGCTTTTCCTCAGGACACAGCTCAATGTTCATTCTCTCCCTGATGCCAGTGGATCAGAGTGCTGCCTGAAGATAAACCACGAGTTCCTGTTTTGGCAACTTCTCCCATCCAACTCATCAGCTATTGGCCACAATTATTTGCCAGAAGGATCTGTGGTTTCTTTTTGCATCCTCTCAATGCCTGTCCTGCCCCTGGCTGTCCATGTGCACTGCAGGTTGGGCAGGGAATGCCGGTGAGCACCAGGATTTGGGCATGACACCCTTTGCACGTCCCCTCTTTAAAGAAATGTTTGGACACCACTCTCAGGCACGTGATGGGATTACTGGGACTCTAGAGGACCAGGAGTTGGATTTTGATGGGTCCCTGTGGGCCCTTCCCAAATCAGGATGTTCTGTGATTCCATGATGATCAGAAGGAGCAGGTGTTGCAAGGTTTGGGAGCAGACAGGGCTCCCATAACTTGGCTTGCAGCAGCAGCAGAAGCAGCTCGGCCCCTGCTGGCATGGGTGGGCACAGAGCAGCCCCACTTGTTCATTTTCTGACCGTTTTTTCCCCCAAAAAAAACCCCCAGTGGGATTGAATTTGGTTTTGCCTGACTCTGCATTGCTGTTTTTGGTCTTGAGGTTTTCCCAGTTTTGTGCCAGGGCTTTTTAGCTTGGCATATGCTGCTTGGCTCTTTCTTCCTGGGAGTGATGCTTCCCTGGGCTCTACCACATCCCAGGGAAGTGCCCTGTCCCTGGGGCTGCTGCTGCTTCTGATGAGGGATGGCAAAATATTCTCTATTTGTGGTGAAGCTTTAACCCCTGGATAGATTTAAGTCACGTCACCTGGAGAATTTTGGAGTGTTCACATGTCTGGACATAAATTATTAGCAGCAAAAAGTCACCATGACTTGGTTGTCCAGAAGGGCAGGAGAGTTCTTGCTCTTGAGGCAAGGCAAGGGAGGGTGGGGAAAGAGGCAGGCACCCCAGGACAACATTTTAATTATATTTGCTAGGTGTCCCTTCAGCTGTCACTCAGTGGCCTGTGCAGGATTGTGAGTTCAGAAGCTGCAATTGCTCCAATTTTGCTACCTTTCCGTTCAACATGCCCTTCCTAAACTCTCCATGCGTGCTCCCAGCTGTGTTTCCAGCAGGATAGTCACCTTTTGCCAGCACAAAGAAGTGATCCCGCTTCCAGCTGCTGCTTGGAGCAGGGGTGTGTGTGTGTTGACCAGGGAAGGTGGGGAAGGAAATGCACGTGGTGCTGCCTAAAGCAGCCCTGGTGTGCCCTTGCCAAAGCCTGGCAGGGTTCTTGCTGACAGCTCTGTGCAAACACTTTATCTCCTGCCATCCTGAGCCCGAGCAAAAAGGACTTTGGCCATTCTCTGTTAAATAAACAACATCATGTAAGAGGCCTCTTCATTGCTGTGGAGGCTCCAGGGGCAGTGAGAGCTCTGAGGAGCTTCAGGGTCTCAGGCTTTGGGGAAACATCTCAGCTCTCTACAAGCCACCTGCTCATGCTGAGATGATGGTTGTTCCAGTTTTTCTGCTCAGGACCTGGCCAGGGCTTAGCAAACAGGCTGGAATCAAGGTTTCTGTCCTGCAGGGATGAGTGATGCTGGGGAATTGTCCATCCTTACAGCTGATCCACAGTGGCTTCTCAGCAAAAAAGGGATTTTTGTCCCCTAGAACAAGGGGGGCAAAAGACTTGATTCAGCCAGTTCAGGAATCCTTCCAGGCCTTCTAATTAAAAAAAAAATAAAAAATAAAAAATATTTTCAGTCTCTTCATTGGCCATCAGAAGAGTTTTTGCTTCAGAAGCTTTACAGAGAAGATTGTGGCCTGAGCGTTTTTAAGAGAAGTATTTAGTTTTACCCAGTCGCAGCTTGGATGGTTTGCAGAAAGGGAGCTCTCCAAGAGACCAGGAAATGCTGGTTTTAAAGTGAAATTTGGGTGCTGTAGGGAAGGGCCACTTCTCTGAAATTACCTGGTTTTGCTTGGGAGGGATGAGGAACTGAAAAATGAGGAGACAAAAGGGAAGCAAATGCTTATATTTATATAGCAAATTAAATTTTATAAAGCTCATATTTAAAAAGCAAATTTTCATAATTTATTTTGTTTTTCCTGTACAGAGGTAGTTTGAGTCCTCTTTCTTAATGATTTGGAAGCACAAGGTTCACTGACAAAAGAAATGCACATTTGGCCATTTGTGTAGAGTGGTTTCCCTTCAGTGGATCCATTAATCCCAAGTGAGTTTAAACACTTTTCCTGCTGAGGATGAAATCCCTGTGGTGTTTGCAGCCCCTGGATGTGCCTGGGGAGGTCAGAGAGTGCAGTCCTGTGGTAGCAGTGATGGGGAGGAACCTTTTTTCAGGAGGATAAAGATTGTAAAGAAAACATCACTTTCTTTAGGCTCATTTGGCACAAACTGGCACCAGGAAAAAGTTGGAGGACTCCTGGTCTTGGGAAGGAGGATGGTCTGTGGGAACTTTTCTCCTTCCTCACATTTCCGAAGGCAGGGAGGCATTCAGAGGGATTTACCAAGCCCTTAGCACTTAAGCTGAGATCTTTGCAGCCCAGAAAGTGCCTTTTCTGCACCAAAGAGCTCCTTGCTTCTGTAGCTCTGGGCCTGGACATGGTCATATTACCTGGGGGACATGGGGAGCTGTGGGTCCCCAGAACCTCAACAGGAAAATTTTAAAATATTAAAAAAACAGGAAAAATTTAAAATATTCCCCAAGTCATGTTTTGAGCTGTCATCTTCCTTTTCCTTCTCCACCCCCAGCCACAGGTGGTTACAGAGCCACTTCTCCTCGGCTGTTTTCATTTTGTGGGGTGAGGCTGGCAGGATGCTCCATCACTATAACAATTCCTTAAATTCTCAATCTCTTAGCTTTTCCTGATACTCCAGCAAATGCATCACCTGCAGGAAGAGCTCTTGCTCTTGCACAGCCTGGTCCTGGCTCATCCCTGTCCCAGCAGCTGCTCCATGGTTTTCTCTTTCTGTTTGTCCTCTTCTGTTCCCCGCCGAGGCCAGCGCATGCTTTGGGACCCGCACATTCCCAGGAGCATAGCGGTGTCCAGGGATAGCTGCCAGCCCACACAGGCTGGTTTCCAGGTTTCCAGGGCCAGCAGGTTCCTGAGGAATTACAGCCAGGAGATAAGGTATCAGTAAATCTTGTTTCTCCCCACCAGCCAGTCCAAAAATCACGGAGCCAAAGGGCGATGCTGAACGTGACCTTGAAGTGCTGACGCAGACTTTGCCTGGAATGTTAACCCTTGGATCAGGGATGCACCATGGGAAAGGTGATGAAAATCTCAGCCTCCTGAGAGGGGAGGGAAAATGCCAGAGGTGCTCCCAGCTTTTAATTCCCACCACAATGCTGAAGGGAGAAAGGGCTGTGGCTGGTTGGATCTTCCCTCCCTGCTGCACCAACATCTGGGGGTATCACGGGTCCTGTCATTCTGGGGAGGAGCAAAGTGCCAAAACCCTTTGGATAAAGCATATTTGAGCAGCTGGAGTATTTATCCAAGCCTATCTGGGACTTGAAACAGGTGGGAAAAAGCTGGGTTTTAACAAATAAAGTTTTTGCTAAATAGGAATGTGTTAATAAAAAGTATTTTACACTTAAAGTGCAATCATGTTTCCAAGTTCTTCTAGTAGAGCATGGAAACCCTGAGCACTGAACTTCCATGAGAATCAGGAATCACATCCAGATGGGAAGCAGTCACTATTCCACAGGCTGGACAACCTGTGATGAGGCAGAGGAAGAAAAAAAAATCCTGTTCCCAAATTCCTCGAGCACCAGAGCTGAGCAGGGCAGTCTTGGAAAGGTTATTTTGGGAGAGGGAGATGCTGTCTGAAGCTTACCATAAACACACTGGGGAAAAACCTCCTGTCACCTCCTGTGGGATTAAAATTATTGATTGGTTTCTCCTTATCTTGTGCCATCCTTGACTCACTTACTCAGCAAGAGCTCCAGCTGAACTTTCCAGCTTGGAGCAGGTTTCGAGCTGGGAGCTGCTGGGACAGGCAAGGGAACTCAGGTGAGCCTGCTGGAGATTCCCCTGGGGTCCCATAGGATTGGTGCTTGTGTCTCTCAGTGGTTTTGGGGCAGTTTAATCAGCGGGATGATGAGCAGTGTGAGTGTGTGTGATGCTGATGTGTTTCAGGCTGGTGCTGGGATAGCTCTGGACAGCTCACGGTGCCTGGCAGCCAATGCCACGCTCAGGGGATAAAGAGGGCAGGAAGGAAACATTCAGTTTGTTGCCACCAAAATATTTGCTCTGTGAAATTCAGCCCTGACCATGGGTGCTGTAGCAAAAGAAGCTGATAAGAGAGGTCGCCTGGAGCAAGTCTAAGTGACCACTTGGCTCTCTGCTGATGTTGTTTCTCACCACAACCTTTTCAGGACCATAAGTGCTCATTCCAGCAGTTGTTTCCTGTGGGTTCATTGTTTCCAGGGCACATTCCCTGGAATATGGGGAACAGCCTGGAGGCAGGAGATTGACCAGAGCTGGCAAATGTTACTGCCAGGAAAATCAGATGCTCTGCCTCATTCTTCTCTTTCTAATCACAGAATAATTACATACCCACAGGCTGCTGTGGGTTGGGAGGGACCTTGAAGCTGAGATTCCTAAACTGGTGTTTATTATGGTGACTGTTATCTTCTGACGTGCTCTGAGCTTCAGCACCTCCTTCAGCCGCTCAGAGAACACAGGACCTGGTGGAATATTGTGGGGTTTATTCCCAGATCTCATCAGAAGGGTGAGCCAAGTGTCTTGGGAAACACAGGGTCGGGGATTTGGGTGCTCTCCCTGTTTTGTCACACCTGGTGTCAGGGAGTGATTGCTGCCAGCAGGAGATAACATTTTTGCTGTCTTAAGCTGAAAAACAAATCTCCACTCCCCATCCTTCTCCGTGCTGCTGCCGTCCCCGACACTGGGGCGGGGGACACAGAGGGTGGGATGTGAGCTCTGGGTGCCATGTGCCCCTCACTGGGATGTCCCACGGGCTCCTTTCTGCACCCACAGTGCCCCCACCATGCGTGGAAGGAGGTCCAGGTGCTCCTTCTCCCGGCTGGAGGTGATCCTGATCGTGTGCCTGGTGCTGATGATCGCCCTGACCGTGGTACTCCTGGTCCTGCACTTCCTCAACAAAAACATCGATGGCAAGTGGAGCTGTCCCAGCCCCTCCAAGCCCTCTGCCCCAGGGGGTGCCCAGGGCAGGATTTAAATTAAAGGGGGGCGGGTGGAGGTCTCCAGGCCACTGCTGAGCTGTCACCACCACCTCTGCACGTGGTCCTTTCACCTAACCACAGCAGCAGGAGCAGCACAGCAGCAGCTCTCTGGGCATGGATGCACAGCCCCGGGGATGGGGCTGCAGGGATCCATCCCTTCCTTCCATCCTCCCTTCCCTCTCTCTGCCTCCTCAGGACCCCTCGCTCCCAGGATTTGACCAAGGGGTTTCACAACCCCATCACAGCCCACTGATGCCTCCAACCCCATCCCCAGGCACAGGGCACGAGGGTGTCGGGAGCTGGGCTCAACATCTGATCAGTGGGACCTCCCAGCTTCTAGATTTCAGTCTCAAATTGGATGTAGTTCACGTTTGGGACTCAAAACTTCATGTTTTTAGGCTATAAAATGTCAGAGTTTTGCACAAGTGGTTCTCCTCTCTGCCAGAGCTCGAGGAGGAGGAGGAGGAGTTCTAAGAGGGTGGCCCAGTTGGCTGGTGTCATTTTAAATGTCAGAAATGGCATCAGTCTGTGGCCAGTGTGAGTGTTTTCCTTCTCCTCTGTTTCAAGTGACAGCCCAGGAAAGGCCAGGCTGGGAAGATGGAGCATCCCCTGATCCCAAAGCCCTGCCTTGGGCACCAGCAGCTGCCTGGGGAGGGCTGTGGGAACGGAGCAAGCACACAGAAACATTTCAAATCTTCCCACAGTGTTATCTCAGCCTCCAGTGATTTGTGGCTCTGGGATCTCCTGAGGTGCAGATAACCTTTCTGATTGATTTTGATTTGATAGCCCTCAATGGCTTTTCTTCCATGGGTTTGTCCATCCTGGAAGGATTTCTGCACCTTCCTGGTGGCTGGGCTGAGACACGCTCTCCTTTGGGAGAACCTTTTCTCACCATTTGCCTGGAAATCACTGCTCAGAACTGCTTTTCCCTTCTCTGATCTTAAGTTGGCTCTGCTATGATTTTTTGGGGGAGGACCATGGCACCAGCACTGGACACAGGATGTGTTGGATGTGCCCTTCTTTCTCCCCCAGTCCTTTCCCAGTAGCTCCTGACATCCCATCCCTTTTTTTCTTACCACTGCTGAGCTGAATTTTCTGTGTGAAACAGCACCTGGATCTGGTTCCTGTGTGGTATTGGTGGGCTTGGAGGGTTTAACTGGGAATGCTGGGCTGGTTCTGAGTCCAATGGCCCCTCTGGAGAGCTCCCTGGCTGGTTCTTCATGCCTGCTCCCCCCTTTGCCACCTTCACAGCCCCAGCACACTGGCAAGGAAATCCACTCAGAGCGCTCAGCCAGAGCTCTTTGGCCTCTCTTGTCCTCGGTTCTGCTCACTCCTGTGTCCACTGATCTGCCATTTGTTGTTCTTACAGATTCCAACAACAACAAAGCAGAAGAGGCCAAGTACTTGGTGGGTGTTGGCAGAGCTGACTGCACGGGGCCCGTGGCACAAGTTCCTCTGGTGAGCTGGGGGAATTTCTCATGGGGTTGGTGAAATGCTGATTTTTCATCCTTTGTGAGTATTTTTTTTTGCACAATTTCTGGTTTAGAGCCTCTGCATTGCCAGCTGTGTGTCACCTACAAGCATAAGTTGAAATTTCTCTGGGGTTTGGAGCAACATGGGCTGGTGGGAGGTGTCCCTGCCCATGGCAGGGGGTTGGAAGGAGATGGGCTTTCAGGCTTCTTCCAAGCCCAACCATTCCATGGTTACTGGAATTGCAGGGCAGAACAGTTGCAGCTCGGAGCTGCTGAATGAGTCCTGTGACCCCCTGGGCAAATCCACCCGGGAAGATGCACCAGAGGAATAAATGGTTCAGTGTTCATGGTGGAGCTCCTCTCTTGCAGATGGGATATGCCAACCCCGAGCAGGTGGCTGGGGGGCTCCTCTCACGCCTCTACAGCCGAGCCTTCATCGTGGCCGACCCCGAGCGCTCCGAGCGAGTCGTGTTCGTCAGCGCCGACATCGGAATGGTGTCCCAGAGACTGAGGCTGGAGGTACGGGGCTGCCAAGGGGGGCTGGCTGCTTGCTTCCTTCGGGATTTCCTCGGGGTGATGCTGTGTCTCTGCTGGGGGAGAGCTTTGGACCCCTCAGCAAACGAGGCTGGACTTTGCTCGCTCTTCTCTTGGTGGAAAAGTTACCAGGAGTTCACTGGAATCACAAAAACATTATCATGGTACCTCTACGCAGCAAAGGAGGGAGGGAGGTGTGGGAGTTTTGCACCCCTTAATTAGTGGTTTGTTGTAGCCTTTTTTTAGCTTTTACTTAGAGCTAGGATGAACAAAAACATGATGGAAATGGATTTTTTCGTGATCAGATTTGGCTGTTTGTTAAATTTTATTAAAAAGTACAGAGTGTCTGATAGTACGTCTAGCTACTTGCTAGAAGCGAGGAAAATGGAGCATGATTTAGCTGCTACAAGGTTTTTTAAAGCTAAATAGTCTAATATAGAATTAACAGTTATATTGTTTATACTTTTAATTTAATAACGAAATTCTTATGACCCTTAGTGTGACACTTACTAACTAGAAGCTACTACCTGAAATTCATGAAGAAGAAGGAAGAAAATGAATACTGAAAAAGACAATGCCCAAAATCTTCCATATTGTCCTATTACTATACTATAAAAACTTCAAATTTCAAACCTATCACCATGTAAAAACACACTTTTATTTCACTACCCACCTGTGATTTTAACTTCATCACCCAAACTAGAAGCTGTCTCTAAGGCCTCACGTCAAAAGCCGTGTTCTCCTGGGGGGTCAGTGTCAGAAAGCACAGAAAGCTCAAAAACCCAAGGTTTCTAGGATCCAACACTGGAGCACTGTGGATCATGCTGGAATGAGCTGGGATTCACTTCAGGTTGGATATAAAGGTCTTTTACCAGATATTCCTATTTTGAGGCTCTTTCCAAGCCGACAGCTACAACCTCCTTGTTGTGCCCGGCAGAAAGAGAAGAGTGAGGACAGGGGATGGATGGCTGGGGTTTTTACAAGGGCTGGGCACAAATCCCCGTGGCATTTGGGCATGAGAAGGGGTTTTCAGGAGCACCTTGTCACCCTCAGGTGCTGCAGCAGCTGCAGAGCAAGTACGGGGACCTGTACAGGCAGGACAACGTCATCCTCAGCGGCACCCACACGCATTCCGGCCCTGGAGGGTACTTCCAGTACACCCTGTTCTGGATCACCAGCAAGGGGCTGGTCAGGCCAGCCCTCAGCTCCATCGTGAATGGCATTGTGAAGGTTGGTGTCACCCCGTTCAGCGTGTTCAGCTCTGGCTGTGGTGTTCGGGGTGGCACCTCCACGTGGCGCAGCCTGAAATGCAGCCTTTGGGGGGTGGGCTTGTGTGTGCCAGTCAAAGCAGCTCAAAAAGAAAAGCAGGAGCTTTGAGTCCTTTCTTCAGAGACAGCTGTTGGTAGTTTGAAAATGTTGTCATAGTTTTCTAGAATCTTAGACGAGTTCAGAAAAAATCTCAAACAAACAAGCACCCCCAAATTCCAAGAAAGGGTTGGGAGATGGGTAGGAAGGGAAAGAAAGAGTTTTTCCAGATGACCTCCCACGTACCTTACAGACTGATAGTCCCTGTCTTGCTGCTTTGCAGAGCATAGATATCGCCCATGAGAACATGAAGAGAGGAAGGCTCTTTATAAACAGGGGCACAGTAGAAAACAGCCAGATCAACCGGAGCCCTTTCTCCTACCTCGAGAACCCAGAGTCCGAGAGGAACAGGTAAAATCTCCCCAGGCAGGAGGAAAAATTAACTGCTTGAAAAGGACTTGAAAGCTGTAGTTACCCTCTCCAAGCATGAGGAATTGGTCAAGGATGTGACTTTGTGCTTCATTAAACAAATTAAGAGTCAGAGGGCACTAAAGTGCTGTCCTTGGTGCACAAATCTGTTATCTCCATTCCCTGGAGGAGCAGTGCCTGAGGACAGTGACAGCCACAGCTCTTCCCTCACCTTCCCAACTGGTTTCAGATGCTTCCCTAAGGCTTTGCTGTGTGCTGGTAGCACCTGGAATGACCTTTTCACATCCTTGTTCAGCCTGGTGGGGATTTAACCTTGCCAGAGCAATGCAGGGCTTGTGACCATGGCCCTGACTGATGGGATTCCTCTGCCTTATTCCCATCCAGGTATTCATCCAATACAGATAAAGAAATGGTGGTGCTGAAGATGGTGGATGAGGATGGACACGAGCTAGGCCTTATCAGGTACTGACCACCAGAGCAGCAGGCTTTTCTCCATACCCTCATTATTATTTGTAAGAATGAAGGTATTCCATTCCCCCCCCCCCACTTTTTACATCATCGCTGGCTCTTCCTTGTTCCTTTGAATGCAAAAATCTCTGCAAAATGTAATTCTCTGGGTTACTGCAAGAGTCAGCTCAGGCCTGAGGGAGCTCTTAGTGGCCCTGATAAGGACAGTGACAAATTCTTGTGGCCTCAAGGCCTGGGTTGTTACAGCCATGGGCCCTCCTGGTTAGGAAGGGAGAGGATGGGAATCCTGTGCTCTTGTTAAGCCATCCCTAAGCACCACGAGTCTCTGTGTGTATTCTCCCAAAGAAAATTCCCATAAATACATAAGATTAAACAGGTCAATTGCTGCTGCATGGTGTGAGCAGAGCATTTTCTGTGTGTGCCTTGTGACCCCTCCCCAGCTGGTTTGCTGTGCACCCCGTGAGCATGAACAACTCCAACCACCTGGTGAACAGTGACAACGTGGGCTACGCCTCCTACCTCTTCGAGCAGGAGAAGAACAAGGGGATGCTCCCTGGAGAGGTGGGAGTGCCCAAAGGAAAGGGTGGAACAGGGCTGGGACAGGGAGGGGGTGAGCTGGGACAGCCGGGCAAACACGGAAACGCAAGGGCTGAGGTGAATGCTTTGATTTATTTCCTTTTTCCTCTACAGAAAGGAAATTGGGAGGTGTGTTCTTGACTTTCCAAACTAGTAACCAGTGGCAGTTATTTAGACTTGAGGAATAACTCACATTTCTTTTGATTAAAGTCTGGGGAGGTTGTGGTCGCCCCATCCCTGCAAGTGTTCAACCTTGAACAACCTGGGAAGTGTCCCCACAGTCAGCTCCAACAGTTCTCACCCTATAAATCAGTCCTGGAAGGAAAAAAAATCCTGTGCCAAGGTGCTCCAATGACCCATAAACATCTGATCAGCAACATGAGAAGATAGGAACACACTGGGAAGAGCTGGGGTGGAAGAGGGGGAGGAGGGAACATTGTCTGCACACCAAGGTGGTGTGAAGTTGTCCCTGAAATGGCATCGTGTGCATCCAGTTCTTCCCTGCTCTTCCTGCCCTACCCCTTGGGATGTGCCTAAACCCCCAACCCAGCGCTCCCAGTGACTCTGGGAATAAACCAGATTTTATTGATGCGGGGAGAGCTGCACGTGGGCTTTGCAGCTTTCCCTGCAAGGCTCTGCAACGCTCCTCTGTCCTTGGCAGGGCTCTTTTGTGGCTGCCTTTGCCTCCTCCAACCTGGGAGACGTGTCCCCCAACACGCGGGGCCCCTTCTGCGCCAACACGGGCGAGTCCTGTGACAACCCCCAGAGCAGCTGTCCCGTCGGAGGGGTGAGTGTGACCCCCCTGTCCCACCCCCTGCAGGGCCACTGTGCATGGAGAGGGCACTAAAATAAAATATCACCGCTTTTTGGACTGTCCTGGATGCCACTTCCAGGAGCTAACTGCGCTTTGTCCCTCGCGCACCCAATTTTCCTGTCATTCACCCCAAATTTAGTAACCCCGTGCCTAATTTTGATGTGGCCTGCAAGAAGCCCTTGGCTCCCCTCAGTCTGACACCCACCTGGCAGTGCCTGATGCTCTCCATAATCACTGATCAGCAAATTTCCCAACAGGCAGCCATGTGCATGGCCCAGGGTCCTGGGAATGACATGTTTGAGAGTACCAGGATTATAGGGCAGAATATCTACTTGAAAGCAAAGGTAAGGGATATTCTGCTTTCTGAGCGTGTGTGAGTGCTGCTATGACAGGAATTCATGCTCATTTAAGCAACTTGATGAGCCTTGTGGATCCCTTCCCTCTGGATATTCCATATTCTATAAACTCCTATATTCCGTATTCTATCTTGTACCTGTTTTAGTGAATGTTTGTAGATTCAAATTACTCTAAAGTTCCTTGGTTTTGTTTTTAATGGGTAAATGAGGTCTGCAAACACCCTCTGGTGATGTCTCTGTCTACTGGAATCAAGAGGACCACAGAGCCTGGAATTTGTTAGGCTTAGGACAGTGTAGGAAATCTTAATGGTAGTGAAAAATTTCCTCAGGTGTAACACATCTGATTAGAAACCTGAATTTAGAGTGGACAACATATACTTTTATTTAGATACATCATTGCAGGTGTTGTCATTTGAAAATGTTGGTTTGGGGTTTTGATCTCAATATTCCTCACTGGGGTATAATGAGGATGTCCCTTCTTATCCTCTCCCCCTCCCTCCCTCCCATTCATCTCAAAGGCATCATGATGGGAAAAAATCCTCCTGGCAGAGCTCAGAGACACCATCACACACCACTTGTGGGCTTTTGGCAGCATTTCAGGGACAGCAGCTCATAGGAGCTGGAAGCAGAGCAGGAGGCTTGGTGGTGGCTTTTCCTTGAGTCACTGTTTCAGAGGCTGTGCCCTGAGGTGACTCTAGGCTGATCCTGCCTCTGTCCCCAGCCAAGAGTCCTGGTGTGGGCATCAAACACAGGGGAAGAACACTGCTGCTGTCTTTAACACCTCAGACTCGTGGACTTCAAAGGCTCAGTTCCCTCAGTTCCTTCCAGGAATGTCATTAAACCTGAATAACTTCTGTTCCCCTTCCCATGTACCAACCTGAGGCTGGAAAACCATTCCCTGGAGGGCTGAGTGTGTGTAATAAATACCTTCAGCTGTCAGGAGTTCAGTAAATACACGGTAGAGTCCCATTACTTTAGAACAATGAACAGAGCAAAGCGCTTCTTTCTCACAGAAAACACTTTTTTCTGCTTGCTCTAAGACGTGAGGAGTGCCAAGAGGTGGCATCCAGGAGAAGGAAGTTGCCATCCTGCTGAAATAGGGACATGTTTCAGCTGCAAAAGAAAAGTATCCCCCCTCCCTGAGACAGGGAGAGCTTGCAGGGCTTGGGGCATGCAGGGTGACAGAAACAAAGGGATTTGGGAAATACAGATTTGCATTAGTGCCTGGAAGAGGCCCTGGGAAGGTGGGATGAGGGAATGATCCATATTTCTGTTCTTCAGCACAGCTGACTTCTAGTCCCTCAAGGATCTTTTTCCACCTTGTGTGTCCCTTAGGAGCTGTATGAAAAAGCCTCCCAGGAGGTGACAGGACCCTTGAGCTCAGCCCACCAGTGGGTGAACATGAGCAACGTGTCCGTGGAGCTGAATGCCACACACACGGTGAGAGCAGGAGGAGATGCCCTGTTCCTGCAGCAGCACCTGCCACAATCAGGGAAATGGATTTTCCCTCCCTTTCCTTTTCTTCTCCCCTTCCGATTTAGGTTAAAACCTGTAAACCAGCCCTGGGTCACAGCTTTGCTGCGGGGACTATTGATGGAGTGGGGGCTTTCAACTTCACCCAAGGTAATTTGGGAGTGGATCCCAATGTGGCCTTGTACCAACAGCGAGGGCATGGGGCATCAGTCCCAGATAGACTGAAACCCCTGGAGTCACCTCACAGCATCCACAGGGGTGGTTTTTAGGAAGGTGGAGGAAACCCCCTTGCATGTTTTTCTGTGTCTATTTGGGAAAAGGACATGGCCATGCCCTGGAGGAAGGAGAGGGATGGGATGGGATGGGATGGGATGGGATGGGGAATAGGGAGAAGAAAGAGCTGGTTTGGGACTCTCCTGCTCATTTGTTCTCGTTACCTGAAGGCTGCCAGGATGGGGCTGAGCTGGGCTGAAGCTCAGCTCTTCAAACCACCCCAGGAAAGGGAGGTGCTGAGAGCCCACTGAGGAATATTCCACCCCCGGGAGCTAGGAGCAGGGAGTGTCTGTCTGAAAGCTACTGGGGCAGCTGAGGAACAGTGTTAAAAGATGTTTCCCCTCAAGGCTCGGTAGAAGGGGACCCATTTTGGGACCAAATCCGGGACCAGCTGCTTGGAGAGCCATCGAATGAAACCAAAGCCTGCCACAAACCCAAGCCTATCCTTTTCAGCACAGGAGAGGTAAGGACACACCCGTGTGGGAGTGCAGGATTCACTGGTCTGGGCTGGGATCACGGATCCCGATCCCTCATGGGTTTGTTAGGGAGATACAGGCAATGTCTGTGATGTCTGGTGAAGAACAAGGAGGGAGCACAGGCTGCATGGGCTCTGCAGAGCTGCTGCTCCATTGATCCCAGCCCATCCCCATGCTCAGGGCATGGCTTTGCACTTCCTCAGCTCTCCCCAAATCCTGCTTTACAGTTACGCTTGGAAATCGCTGCCCCTTTTCCCACCTGATGCTCCCTTGGCACCAAGGCAAACGTGCAGAGGGATCATGTTCAGGGTTCTTTAGAGATGAGGCCATCTGGATAAGGAAATCCAGTGTTATTCCTTTCACCAGCCTCCTTAAAATCTTCCCTGCTGTCACTGTGTGTTCAATCAGCTCCTCACCTCAGCTCTCCCCAAAATATGTCTCAGCTCCTCCCAGCCTCTTCTTCCTCCATGCAGGATGGTGTTACTGAGAGTAAATTACACTTTATTCTTATGGCTTTAGCACATTTTGGGGATGCTCTGGCAGGCCTCCTGCTTCTGATGTGCTTCACAAGCTTTTGTCATTTATGTTTTGCCCCCATCAAATTGCTCCTCAGGAAAAAAACCCCTTTTTTGGCTTGCTGGAAAGGGATTTTTTTTTTCTCCTTATCAATCCAAATTCTGTCCTTTTTCCATGCAGGTGAGGGGTTTCTGGGTGCTACCCTGACCTTCTTTACCCACTTTGCCTAAAGCTGCCTCTCTGGCCACACCTTATTTGGGGTTTTTTTTGCCTTACCCATAGTATTTATCTGTGCCTTATGTGACTCTTATGGTCATACATCATATGAAGGTAAAACACTTTCTCGTGTGTTTCACAAATAAATTAACTTTAATTTACAAATAAATTCACAAAACAAATGTACCTGCCTGGTTGATTACTGTGGGAAGGAAAACAACTCAGCTATTTTTTTTTTCTACTAAACCAGGGTATTTATCTGCACTTTTTCCTCCCCCTCAGATGACTTGGCCCCACCCCTGGCACCCGGACATCGTGGACGTGCAGATTGCTGCCATCGGATCCCTGGCAATCCTTGCTGTTCCTGGGGAGTTCACGTGTGTATTCCTTGGGTCTTGCTCTATTTATTATATCCAGATTTCATTCAAACCTCCTGGAACAGTTATGCCTGCAGGTAGAAAGGGGGGTAGGCTCAAAATTGTCCCCAAAATCACCCTGAGAACGACTGAGATGCACACAGGCTTCCTGCATAATTTTGGCTGTAACAAAATGCAGTTTCCAGGAAAGCAAAGGAATTTGTTAACTTTGATTCTCTTTTTGGCACCACAAATGCCATAATGATGAATTGCACTGACTGTTGGTGGTGCAGTGATGCAAATTTAAATAGGATCATGCTTTATCTCTGCTACCTTTATTTCTACCCTGCCCTCGGGTGCCTCCAGCCCCTCCCTGGCTGTGGTCATGGGTGTGAAATGTTTTGGGGTGTTTTGGTTGAACTTGTGCATTGAGGCTTTAAGGGATGTTGGGCAGTGCTGGAGCTACTGTAGGGTTTTCTGGTGGGTGCTGCAAGTCCAGACAGCAATTCCTGCTTTAGATTCCCGCTCTCCACAAGTCCGGGGGGGTCGGGCTCTGCTGCCAGGGAACAGGGACAGGACAAGGGGAAACGGCCTCAAGCTGTGCCAGGGGAGGCTCAGGTTGGACAGCAGGAGGAATTTCTCCATGGAAAGGGTGCTCAGGCCTTGGCAGGGGCTGCCCAGGGAGGTTTGTAGTGCCCATCCCTGGAGGGGTCCAAGGAAGGGCTGGAGGTGGCACTCAGTGCTCTGGGCTGGGGACAAGGTGGGCATCGGGCACAGCTTGGGCTCCATGGGCTGGGAGGGCTTTTCCAGCCTCAGGGATCCTGGGATCTGGGATTCTGGAGCCTGACTTTGTTCCCTCCATGCCCTAGGACCATGTGTGGACGCAGGCTGCGGGAAGCTGTCAAAAATGTGAGTTGCTGAGGTTTCCCCAGAGCGCAGCACGTCTGGAACTTCTCTTTTCTGGAGGTTCCTGGTATTCCCCTCCTCTCCTCCCAGCTGGGCTCATGGGGCTTGTGTCCCACAGATGTTTCCGTCTCCCATTTTCTTCAGACAGATTTTCCATCTGCTTCCTGACAGGCAGGAGAAATGAATATCCTCCCCAAAACACCAACTGATAGGGTTTCAAGCCATTAAGCCAGTTCCACAGGGATCCAGGCACAAGTGATGCCAGCAGGAGTTTGGCTCTGGGATGGAGGGGTTCAGCTCCTTAACCCCTACCAGGACTTTGCAGCATGAGAACAACTGAAAAAAAAAAAGAAAAAGAGAAAGAAAAAAAAAGTATTTTTTCCATTTGATTGATACATCCTGGCTGCAGCCTAAATAAAATCCCAATCCCAGATGCTATCTCCACAATTCACTGGGCCTTTCTCACATTTATATCCTTGATTTTTTAGGAGTACACAGACATCAGCTTCCAAAAACCCCTTAGATTTACTGGAATGAGAGGTCATTTGTCCTCTTTTTCTTTGGGTAGTGAATATGAGCCCTCAAAAAAGGCAAATTGCACTTGTAGGTTTGCATTCCTGAGCATCCAGGCCCTCTCCCACCATAAATTTGTATTCTGTCCTGGATAAATAATAATAATAATAGTAATAATAATAGTAGTAGTAAAAATAATAATGCCTACTATCATAACAATAATAACAGTATTGATATAATAATAATAATAACAAGAACAATAATAGCAGCAGTTTAGTGGTGCATTAAGGAGTCGTTTCAAGGTAAGGGTTTTATTTCCTTCCTTAGGAATTTGATTCCCATGGGACACGAGGGATGAACGTTGTGATTGCAGGTCTGTGCAACGTGTACACCCACTACATCACCACCTATGAGGAATACCAGGTGAATGTTAAAACGTGGATTGAATCTGAGTTCAGCTTTTGGCTCCAGGGGCTAATAATTCATGTGAAATGATGTGTGTTTAGAGATGTTTTCCTTTGTCACAAAAACAGGTAGGGAGAGCTGGGAGGGAAGGTTGGAAGAACTGGGGTTGGAAGAATCCCACCCCAAGAAGTTGGAGGGGGAGCAAAGTTGCATCATAAGCCTTTAAAAGAGGGTAAAACTGTGAAAACTGGAAGAGCAAAGAGGGTAAAAACTGTGCTAACTGGAAGAGCAAACAGGCCCTCCCTGTTTGCAACAGGTTGGAGAATGAGGAGTAACCTGAAATGGCAGCAGAAATACATTGGCGAGTTGTTGGGGCTGTGTCTTTATCAGAAAGGGAGTAAATAACCCCAGTGCTGATCGTGAGCTGCATGGGATGGGATGTGCAAACCACTCAGGAGCCCTCTCAACCTTCCTGTCCCAAATTTGTCCTCTCCAGGTTCAACGATATGAGGCTGCCTCGACTATTTATGGGCCACACACCCTTTCTGCTTACATCCAGCTCTACAGGGGCCTGGCCAAGGCTATTGCTCTGGTAAGCAGCATTTCCTACACACCACAGGCTGCTGGGGACATCCAAATCCTGTGCAGGGGTGGTGGCTGGTCCTCACTGAGGCCACCTGACTGCTGCTCTCTTTCTTCAGAATCCACCTTGAGAGACACTACGTGGTATGAAAATAATTCCTGTAATGGGGTCTGACACCACTTGAGAAATTCTGGGGGTTTTGCAGCTCTAAGTGTAGGAAATCAGTACCTCCAACCTTCCAGCAGACGCTGAAGTTGCTGCTTTCCTACCAAAAGGAAAAAAAATCTGTTGCATTTTTGGTGTACCTGGCAATGCCCATTATCCCTGTGACCATGTGAACGGGCAGGAGAAGTGGGCAGGAATATCCTGGGATATTCTGGGGCTGGATTTAGGAGACCCCAGCAACAGGGCAGCAGGTGTCCTGTGCAGGCAGAGCACAGATGGAGATCCTCTGCTTTGGTTTCACGCTCACTTTATTATTCCTACAATCTGTGCAAGCAGAGAGTGGGAGGCAGAGCCGGAGCAGTGCTGTGGTTCCTCAGGGAATTCTGGCTGTCCATGTTTAAGGAGCACATCTTCCCTCTCCCAGAACACCACTGAGGAGCTGCCCCGTGGTCCAGAGCCCCCACTTTTCAACGTAACCAACCTGACCCTGCTGCCTTCTCTCAGCGCGGAGAACGCACCGGCCAATAAAAACTTTGGAGATGTGCTGGAAGAAGTGGGGCAAGAGTATCGAGAGGTGAGAGCTTCAGGGAGTCCCTAAAACCTCTTTGAGATATTGCCTTTAAATTCTTCCCCCCAAACCCCAAAAGTCTGTGAGTTGTGGTGCCCTCAGACCAAACAGGTCTGATCTCTCTGGTGGGCACAGTTCAGAAGGCAGGGACAGAACATTTCCATGCCTATGCCATTGTACTGAATGGGAATAAAATGGGTGAATAAAGGGGAAAATAAAAGCCCTTCATTCAGCACAAAGCAGATTTCTTCCCCTTCTGCTTCAAAACAAAATAGCAGTTGATCAAGTAGGCAAATATTGTACAGTGATTTTTTTACAAGCAGCAATTAGGTCACCTTTGATGCCTCTGCTGTGGAATGGAAATGAAATGAAATCAAAATGTCAGAAATGGTTCTGTTTTCAATCCTCAGCATTTAGATAAGATGTTCAGAGCAAGGGCTTTCATCTCATTGCTGTCTCCTTATCCCTGCAGTAAGGCAGGAAAGCATTCTGAAAAGTCTCCCTTATTTCTTCCCTTTTTTATGTGCAGTGGTGGAGTTTATCCAGCAAGAAGGACAAGTGGAATGGCAAGGCCCAGAGCAGCAGTTCAAAGCATAAATTGTCCCCTGCTGTTGCAACAAGTGAAATTATAAATAATTTAAAGCAAGAGCAACAACAAACCAAGCACAATAAAACAACACAAAACCAACCCACCCCCTAAATACATCAAATGGCTTCTTCAAAGGATGCTCTTAATGTGCTGCTCAGTCTTTAATACAAATCTCAATTCCCCCCCCAGAGAGAAGTTGCCGAAGTGACTTTTGTGGGTGCAAACCCCAGGAACTCTGCAGAGAATGCGGTAAATGTGATGGAATGATGCTGGAATTGGGGTGTTTGGGATTAATAGGTGTTTGTGTGGGATTTTTTCTTTGCTGGGAGACCAGTGAAAGATGTGTGCTTTGGGAATTCATACCACCCGAAAGCTTTTGGGGCAAAGAAGTGAATTTGGGCTGTTTGTGATCTCTTTATATTATTGAAGTTGAACCTTATTATGTGTTAGACCAGGCTGGTATCCAGGGCAAACCCAGTCTCTAATTTCTATCCTACCACCCTGCTGCTTTATCGTAACAAAACAAAAGAAATTAGAAAAGCACTCAATTAATTCCATCACTGACCTTGCATAGACACTGTCACTGCCCATTCTCTTCCTACAGATAAGTCCTTTGCATCGTTTATCAGCTCAAATGTGTGCTTTGGCAGTAAAATATAGCACTTTTGCCAGTAATTCCCACACTTGCCAGTAAAGCATGAGGAAGCACAGTCCTTATCCAGTTTAAAGTGCCACAGAAGGTGGGGGCATGCCTGTGCCTTCAGTGTCTGCCTGACTCTGGTGTTTTTATTGCAGACTGAGCATAATTTCCTGACGGTGGAGAAATACTCCAACATTTCCAGCAGCTGGCGCGTGGTGCTGAACGATGCCTCCTGGGACACCAGGTGGGTGCCCTGAGCCATTTCCCTGTCCCACAGAATCCAGGGAGTCATTCCAGTCTAACCTGGAGGCCTTCATTCCAGAACTCCCAACCCCAAGTTAGTCCTGGCCCTGCAGGTGATGCTCTCCAGGGGAGGATCAGCTCGTATTTGGCAAAACTGGAGTTCCCCTTGGCTCCAGAATCTGGAATGGAGGCTTGTAAATTTGGGAAAGGGAGGAGGAAGGGCAGGAATTACAGAAGATTTGTGGTCCAGCCTGCTCCATCCATCCATCTGGCACACCGTGGGGATGAGTAAGATGCCAAAGAGAAAACAGGAGAGACTCACACGGAAAACTGGCCAGATGTGCTGTGCAGCATAAAGAGACAACGATTTTTAAAAGTTTGGAAAAAAGACAAGTTAAGGATGGAGATGTCAACGTTCAGGAAAAATACCCACAAAGCAGCAAGGCTGGTGCCTTTTCAGAGCTGTAGGTGAATCTTCATCAGCTTCCCAAGAAGGACTCCCTCAAAACCAGCTGAAAAAATTCCTCATGTCCAGATGATGCGTGGGGTTTTGAGGCTGAGCATTCTCTGTAGAGTTGCAGGGTTGAGCAGAAAGGCTTTTGCACAAGGAGTCTGTGAAAGAAAATGGGCTTTTGATGTGGAAACGGGAGCCAGAAGTCCTGAGCTCAATAATTATAGATTTTGTTTGTGATTTAAGTGAGTATTCATCCTCTTGGTTTAGCTCTGCCCCTGCACAGGGAGGACTTAAAGTAACACTTACCTGGAGTGTCTTCATCTCATTGTGCGTAGTGAGCGCCGATGAAGCGTGGATTTCCTTGCTGACTGCAGTTTTGGGCCTGTTTTGCAGGTTTTACTGGAGCAAAGGGTCCCGTGGCCAGAGTAACGTGACCATCGAGTGGCACATCCCGGCGGGCACGGAGCCGGGCGTGTATCGGCTCCGCTACTTCGGCCACTACAAGAGGAGGGTGAACCTCCTGCGCACCATCACCGTCCCGTTTGAGGGCTCATCCTCAGCATTCCAAATCACAGCTCCCTAGCTGATCCCATCCCCTGAAGGAATGGGCAGTAGGTTTGGTGTCTGGGCTGTGCAGGGGTTGGACTTGGATGATTCTTGGGGGTCCCCTCCAACTCCAGGTGATTCCGTGATGTTCTGGGAGGAGTTTTTGTGGCTCTGGACATCACTGTTGTCCCTTGAGTGCTGCTGGTCATCCTTTGATGTGCAAAGCTTGACTTCCTGGAAAGTTTTGGCTTTTCCCTGCACTTGAGTCCCTTCATGTCTCCTCAGTCAAGTGGTTCCTGTTCCATCTCACTCTTATTGTAATAATGATGCAAATTCTTCTTTAGTTATTAAACCCGTGCCTCTTGATGGTGAATAGGCTCTCCCGGAGGGAATTAGATGGAAATCAGTAAGAACTGAATTTAACTGAGTGAAAGCTGAGGACGAGGCAGCTCTGAACAGACCCCAGTTTGCTTCATTGGAGCATCAGGAAGGACTCAAGGCCAGCAGGCTCTGGCTGGATGAAGGACCACCCAGAGTCACCTACAGGAGGGTTTGTGGTCCCTCTCCAACCCACACAAGAGTTCATCCAAGCACAGAATGAAGATACAATTGCAGGGTATACAAGGACAGTGCCCAAACCTGTTGAGTGAAAGGATTTCACCGTAAAAAAAGTCCCTAGGAATGAAGAGGATCTTCCCAGGAAGGTTTCAGAGCTACCTGGGCAAAGGCATGACCACCATGACCATGTTGGTGGCAGGTCCCTCCTGGGCTGCCTCCCACCAGCACTGCCACGGGCTGCCCTAAGTGGGGACAGCTGCACAGTTCCTAAATCTCTTCTGCCCACTGTAAGAGGTAGAAACAGGGGCCACAGGGAGAAAAAAACATATTTCGGATCTGGATTTAGGATTCTTGTAGGGCCTGACAGCTAAACAACTGTAAATGTTTAATAATGTGTATCAATTTTGTATGCAATCTCCTTAATTCTTCAGAGAATCATCAATCAGATAATTTTGCCTCTCTTTAAAATCAGTAGGAGAGGATGAATTATTCATTTCCAACCAGCTGCAATCAGTCTCAGAGATCCCCATCCGGAGGAGCTCAAAGCAGTCACGATATTGAGTCAGGAAAAAGAGAGAGCTTTGGAAGAACATCACTGGGAGTCAGATCCCTGGAGATGCTCCTGATGTCCTCTCCTAAACACTCCCCCAGCCACCCTGCTAACAGTGGGGTTTATTTTTTCAGTAGGACTTGTTTAGGACACGTAGGACATGTTTAAGCAAGCCAAGCTGAATTGCACAATAAAAGATTTACCCTCTAAACTATGAGCATCTGACCCCAAAAGAGAGTTTTTAGGAAGCATGGGAGAGGAAGTGTTGAAAGCCAGAATTAAGATATCTGGAGAGTCCCTCGTGCCCCAGCTCAGGTCCCCTTGTGAAACAGCTCCTGTTTATCTGGCTGTCACCAGTGGGCAGGATTTTGAAGTTTTGGGAATTTTCATCATATTTTGTGTGTAGAAAATTCTCTGGGAGAGAAGCCCTTGGTTTAATTTGCTCTGTAACAGCGTCGTGGCTGTTGGCCGGCAGCGACCGTCAGTCCTTTCCTGCTTCCTGCACGCTTTTTTGGGATGCTGTGCCTGGATCCAGCAGCCACTAGGTGCCAGTGCTGTTTTACACGAGAACAAGCTCGAGCCAAAGCCTAGAAAAAGAGAATTTTTCAGGAATTTGGGCACCTTGCCAGCTTTTAAATATAGCACTCACTACTCCTCACAGTTGCTCGTCCCTCTCCCGGGCTGCTGTCCCTGGACGTAGAACCATTTGTGCCCTGCTACGTGCTCGGGAGAAGGGCAGAATTCCACCTTTGTTTTATTTTTGTTGGCATGGGATATGAACTGCCAGGAACTCGGGAATCTTGTGTCCGCAGGCTGAGCTCCTGTGCACGGCTGGAGCGCGCCGCAGCCTCCCTCCGGCACATCCCGTCCCTTCCCAATTTACCAGCACGATTCGGAGATGCTAATTTGGGATCTGACCCGAGGCGCTGGGGGAGAGGGGAGAATCCTCTGCTGTCTCGGGGCTTCGGTGCAGGATTTGGGATTTGTTGGATCCTGTGGTTGTCCGGGGCTTTTTTCAGCATCCCACAGAAGGTATTTGTGTGCAGCCTACCTGCAGCTCTCTGGTTTTTAACATCTCCACAACCACGGTCGGATATACACGAGGTGGGGCTGGGGACGAAGGAATGTCACTCTTCCAATGCTTATTCCTTAAGCAATCCCAAATCTGGGATCCTCTGGATAGCTGGAGCCAGGCCATGACGAGTCTCTGGGCATGGAGAGGAGTTTGAGGTGTCTTGGGAGAGACAAGCATTCCAAGCATCTCCAAAGGACAGGAGCTGTCTAAGCCCCCCCCCCAGCACTTAAAAAAGGACTTCTGAGAGCTGGAATTCTATCCAGGAATGAGATTTGGGGGGATACAACAAAAAAGAAGAAAGGAACATCCATCCCAACAGAGAACCACAAGCAGCACCAGGTCCAGGCTGACCCCCAGCCAGTGACCAGCAGGGACTGGTGACCCCTGACGGGGATGTCACCTTCAAAGCTCGTTTGGTTTGGGGTTTTTTTTCCCCAAAAAGGGGAAATCCAGGTAGGTATGTGATGGAGTGATGAGATGAGATGAGATGGTCCGTGGGAGATTTAGCTGGGAAAAGGGAGCCATGCAAGCTCCAAGGTAAAGCAGATCTCTTTGGAAGTCATTGTCCCCTGGACTGAGGGGGTTTTGGTGGCACATGAGAGTTTCCCTGTCGGATGTTCCAGGGTCTGGCCAGCTCCAAACACAGAGCTGTGTCACCCTCAGAGATGTTTTATTCTCACTCTGTGCCTCAGATGAGAGGCCCTGTGCTGTACAGACCTCCAGGAAAGCGGTGGCTGGAAGAAGGGAGATGGAAAACGCAGTTTTTGTCCCCCCTGCCTTGCCAGCAGCCAAAGATGAGGCCATCTGCTGATTTTTCTGGGCACTGATCTCATCACTTAAACCTCAGACTGGTCTTAGACTTGTTGGTGGAGGGTGGATATGGTTTTTGGCTTTGTCCTGCTCTCCACTGGGAACCCACATCTTTACAAATGGGAAATAATGTTTTCTTTAAGTTGGGCTGTGGGTTTGAGATTCCTTGGAAAGTCATCCTTGCCCTCCAAAACTGACCAGCCAGCTGCTGCTGAGCAGAGAGGGAATCTCAGTTTTGCCAGGGGGAAAGATTACAGCACAACAGCAAATTCTCCACTTGCCCTGGTTTCAGAGGAAATGAAAGCAGGACATTGGGAAAAGCTAATGAGGGAAAATAATAGAGCTGGCAGAGCTGCTGGAGCCTGGAATACAGCTGACCTCTTTGGAAGAACAATGTCAAGGTATTTTGGCAAAAATCTCTTTTGGGGTGGCAGGGAGGCCTTGGCTTGTGTTGTCAGTAGCAAGGTACCAGAGCTCCCCCCATTTCTTGGGCTCAGGATCCCTCTGGAAAGGTGCAAACCCAGAACCCCTCATCACAGGCATTGCTGTTTCTTGGTCATTTAACTATGATGGTCTTCCAAGGAGCAGGGGCTCATCTTAAAAAAGATTTACCTATCAGTGACCTGACAACAGGCTTTTCTTCAGGAGGAGCTAATCCCTCACAGCCCTAAATCATGGATCTCCCCATTACCCCTTATTTTTGCATGGTGTTGTCTCACTGTTGATACAACACCCCAAAAATCTCCACAGGGATCAGGTAAGGAACAATTACCACTGTAATAAATTCACAGCAAACCCAATTCCTGTAGCACTGACAGGTAAATACTTACTGACCAAAGAGGTGCCAAGAAACCCTTGATTTTTCACTTGGAAGTGCAGAAGTACAAAAGTGCTGATTTGGTGCTGCGTGTGCTGGGTGAGGGTCACCAAAGTGCACGTGGAAAACGCTCCTGAACCCTCCTGTGATCCTGCCAGTGTGACCTGGGATCGATCCCTCCAGAGCAAAGTGTGCTCCTGTTTACCATAGAGGTATAAAAGGACTGACGCTTGTGTTTAAAAAGTTTTAATGATATTTCAAAGTCCAGTGAATGTCCTCGGATTACTCTAAAATCACAGAGCTGCTTCACAGAATTTAGTCCTGGTTCTAATTTGTAATGGATGCCATTTCCCCCTTCATTCCCTTTAAACATACATGATTATCCTCCAGTAAATGGAAATTGTGATTTTTCCCTACACTTCACAGTGTTAAAACTTCTATACAAACCTTGTACTACTAGTACAAAAATAAGTGCTTCATGCACACATTTTTAATACTGCTTCTTGCCCTTTGCTTTGACATCTTTCTGAACTTATATAAATAGCTGAAAAAGCAGACTAAACTTACTGAACATGAAAAGTGAGAAACACTTCCTGCCAACGGTTTGAGAGACTCTCCTGGCTATGTTCCTCGTTGGCAAACACCACTTAAAGACAGACACAGAAGAGAAAAAAAGAAGCCACGAAATCCGTAACACTCTCGGTTATTTGGCCCTCTGTGACCAGGTTTGTCCTTTGCTGCGAAGCCAAACGTGACTAGCAGCAGCCACAGAGGGCTTGTAATACCTTTAGGGTCACCCTAACGAGCTACTTTATAAATAGGAGGGGTCTAACAGGACCTCAGACTATGCAGCTCATGGGGTTTGTTCCATTCTGGGGGAAACTGAGTCAGAAGAGGAAAGCAACACTCGGCTCCTGCAGTCACCACCTTGTCACAGACCCTCGTGCTTTGCACAGCTTGGGGGATGCACAGGAAAAGCTCCCCTTGGAATAGCTTCTGCTCTGCCACATCACAGCATCTAAACCAGGTGAAAAATCTGAGGCCAGATCTCCTGGGAGCTCATCAACCCAGTCGTAAATTCTTACTCCCAAAAGGGTTTTTTCGGTCCTAGACTGAATTAATTCAATTTTTCTTAGTGTGCATCACTGTGCAGGATTTATGATATAGAATTAATGTGTTTGCTGTAGTTATCTAGCACTGGATTCCCTCCTGTATCTCCATAGCATCACTACTCCTGCCCCAATCCCATGGCAAAAATCAATGGATAATGCCCCTGCTGCACACCAAAGGATGCTCCCAGCATCCCCAAAGGATTCACACACAACACCAACTCTGGTGCTCTCCAAACTAAGAGGTGCCTTTACTGTTGGCACGAACCCTCTTCCACTAAATTAATTTTTGCTGGAATCAGAGCAGGCAGCAGCCTTGATACAATGTGTAAAGGCAGGCAGGGCTCTTTCCAACCTGGGAAAATGTTCTTTGGATATAATTTTATTCCCGTCGAGGTGCCTGCTATTACTAGGCCACGGCTGTGAGCTCTCATGCTCTAATTAAGTAAAGAATTAGCCTTAATGAATAGGACTTTTCTGCTCCTCAGGCTTAAAAGTTTCCCTGTTTTTCAGTGAATGTGCCATTCGATGGGAAGCACCCAAAAATACACCGGTATTTGCTGATTTTTGGATCTGGCTGGGAGGGAGCAAAGTAAGAGGGAAAACTCTGATGAATTCTTGTGCCCTGCTTTAAAAATAAAATTAGCATCTTGGCTGGGCAAAAATGTGTAGGATAAATGACTTTTTGCCTTGGCTAAGACGAATTTCAAAGAGCCTTGAGATGCCCCGTGCTGGTGGCACGGGGGGATCAGGGGCAGGGAGAGGCAAACCCACGTGGCCAAGGGGCACCTCTGCTCTGCCTGGCCTGGGAAACTTCAGGGTGGATGCAGGAGAATTCCTGGTGCATGGAGGGGTTTGCTGGGCCACCCCATCCTTCCGCAGTCCCTGTCACAACAGCCACGGGACCAACTGTTTTCAGCACAGGTTGTTGCTTGTAAACACACACACAATAGGTGTATAAATATATATACATATAAAAATATATATATACACCTGAGAACCTCTCATTTCCTGGGCTGAGCTTTTGCTTTCTGGTGTGAAAATCCGATTTTGCACGATTTTTAAAAATTTCTCCTTTCCCCCTCCCTTAACATCCCATTACAAAACTAAAGACCTGCAAGACTGAAACTCCAACTAAAATGAACCTTGGGCCACAGATTAGCTTGAAATCATGAGGGTGTTGAATTACCAGACTGAGATTGTTTTTCTTTTCCTTTCTGCCTGTGCTGGGTTTGAGGGAATTGGGTCAAAAGGCTCCGTAGCCGTCGCTCCGTGCGGCGACAGCAAAGGCAGGATAGGCTTCATAGGTTGCATACGTGGCCAAATCTTGTCCCATTGTCACTGCTTGCTTCAGCTGAGTGGCTGTGACAGTGGCAGCTGCGTTAGCAATGGTGTATCCTGAAGGAGAAAAGGAAGGAAAACCTGTGGATTAATGAAAACCCATTCAAAACTCACCATTGCCCGGTAGGTTTTGATGGGACGACTTTCAGTGGGGAACGACTTGGGCAGCAGTGAATAATGGGAATAATGTTAGTGGGAATAATTGTTACTGGGAATAATGTAAATAAATTAAACAATTCATTGGAAAATGAAAGCATTTCCTCACCCATGGTTTGCTAGGCATGGTGCTGGAAAAACAGCCCTCTCTGCTGAATATTTTTTCCTCAGATTTTAATTATTTCTGAGCTAAGGGTGCTCTGGACAGGTCCTCCCCCTATATGGCATGCGGAGGGCAAGGAAACAACCTAAAATAGGGGAAATTTGGGCAGGATTCCTGGAGAAAATATAGCTTTGATCCCTTCATAGCCAAAATACAGTTCAGGACAGCCATGGTAGGGAAACTCCCTCAATGCAACAGCAGGGAGAAAATATTTAGGAGATGGGATTTTTTTTGTTTTTTCCCATTGGTTTCTAATGGAAAATGTGGTTTCAACACTTCCAAATTTTCCATGGGAAGATGTAAGCATTGCTATTTGAGAATGAATCACTAGAAAACAACATCATTTGGGGCTGGCTCCTCTGAAGGCAAGGCATAGCAGCTTGTCAACCAGACCACAGTGTTTTGTTGTAAAAGAATCAGGACTTAAGACAAAGCCTAAATTTAGGAAGAGCAGCTGGGGTATCCATCTGATCTGCTGGACCAGGCTGTGCTGCCAACATACATCTCCCAGGATCCTGTCTGACCAGGTGGGCAATGGGATCAACTCAAGGTCAGCCAGAGCCAAGGTCCTCTTGGTGGGGGAATGGGAATATTGGGCAACGGGAAGCACTCACTGGAGGCATCACTCTGGGGAAAAACATGAGGAATTCCTTACAGCTTGAATATTGTGGCTCTCCAGAGTATTTTCTCTGCATCACAAAAGCCAGGTGCAACATCTCAAGCAGGAATTGAGAAATCTGGGACTTAAGGCACATCTGCTGCCCTGGAGAGAAATGAGCTGAGAGCCGGGCATGGCCTGAGCTGAGCTTTAGCAGCCCTGATCCAGGACGGGTGTGTGCTGCAAACAGCAACTTCAGCCCATGTCCATTTGCCAAGCTCCCGAGACAAATAAATAAGGGTGGATGAAAGAAAAGGAGAGATGCTAATTAAGCAGTAAGTGGGGGCTGGATTCAATAAAGAGCCCATTTGGTTTCCACGCTGCGGAAGCTGCACAGGCCCAGACAAATTGATTTTTCTGTGGCTTTTGCGGACTCCTGTGGCAGGAAGCCGGATAGATGTTTTTGTTTCTTCTTTTTTTTTTTTTTTTTAAATCCATCCTTGAGACACTCCAAACAACTCAGTAGTACTGACTAATGCATTCCTCATGTGCAGCTTGGCACGTGGTGCTGCGTCTCCATCAGAACTACCGTCATGCTGGAGAGCACAGCAAATGAATTCCTGTGTTTTTCATGATTTCCCAGGCTGTTCTGGGCAGCTTCAAGAGCTATTGCATACGAATTCTCAAACTGGGAGAAAAAGCTTCCATGGGGGTGTGAGAGCTGGGATCGGATCCAAACTTTCACGGTTGCGTCATTTCTTTGGCAAATGAAATCCTGAGTGTTGGTTCACAAGGAGCTGGGGGCTCTGAATTCATCAGCCATGTGTCCTTGCAGGGAGGATGGTCTCCTCCATCCTGGTGGTATCAGGGCCAGGGAGGGAACTCATCCCAGCTGTGGCACCGGGGACGCCAGCTTTGAATCCTGCATCATCTCTTGGGCTCCCAGTTGAAGGAGGCATTCACAAACTGGGAGGAGTGGAGGGGATGTGTGGATGTTGGGATTCTCTGCCCTTGGTCACTGCTCCAACTCCCCTGGACGTGGTCCTAGCTGTGGCATTGATGTGAGGGGTCTGAGTTGGAGCAGAGCCCCCACCCCAGTGCCCCCAGCCTGAGTCACTCTGGGGTATGGACACAGAAATTTGGGCAGTCCTAGGGTAGAGATAAAGTCCTTTATAGGCAATAAACTGGCACAGGGTGCCCAGAGAAGCTGTGGCTGCCCCTGGATCCCTGGCAGTGTCCAAGGCCAGGCTGGACAGGGCTTGGAGCAGCCTGGGATAGTAGAAGGTGTCCCTGCCCATGCCAGGGGGCAGAATTATGTGATCTGTAGGGTCCCTTCCAACCCAAAGCAGTCTGGAATTCTCTGATAAAGATGCCAGACACACAAGTAACATGAGCCACTGTGGGGGAGCACAACCAGGCCAGTCCACAGTGGCCAAAACCTGCCTCATTCTTCACACCCACAAGGAAAAATGACATTCCAGGAGCCCTTTGCTGTACAGACATGGCCATACCTGGAAAAGCTGGCGCTGCAGGAGGCACCTCTGCCCCCTCCACGGGAATGCCCAGGGTCTGCAGGGTGTACTCTGCCGCGTAGGTCTTGGCCTCGTCGATGTAGGCGCTGAGCTTGGGCGGTGTGAAGGGGTGTCTGCGAGGACAGCACAAAGTTAGCTGGGTTTGCTTTCCCCAGGGCTTTCCTGCGAGATGCTGTGATCCACTCAGAGCTGGCACCACACCACAGAGCAAATGGAAGCATCGCTTCCCTGTGCTGCTGCATTAACAGAGCTGCTCTCCTCCGAGTGCTCTGGTCCCTCGCTGAGCTTATCAACCCTGGCTCTCATGCTGGACACGATGTCCTTGCAGAGTTTGTTGTGCTTTTTCCATTAAAAAAAACCAAACTAAACCAAACCAAGAAACAAAAAACCAAAACAAAACAAAAAACCAAAAAACAAAAAAAAAACCCCTGCTGCATTTTTTCTTTACGATACCCAGTCTGGGTTTTTCTTTACAATACACAGCAAACAGTGATTTAGGTCAGAAATGTTTAGAATCATATTTGGAGCTGAAATATCAGCATGTTCCTTCAAACGTCTTTCATTTCCCCACAAGAGCTACTGTTTGCTTTCTTTTTGTACAAAAAAAGCACCCTTTTGCCTGATTATGTCTGGCTTTCTGTAATGTTTGCACCAGCAGAGAGGGCACCAAGCATGGCAGACAGCAGCTAATTATACTTTCTGGATGTTTTTCTCCCTGTATTTTTTTTTTAAGTATTTTTATATATAATTATATAAACATATATGACACATAAATATACATTTAATAAATATTCTAAAATATATTTGACAAATATTTTTTAAAATAAAAGGAAATGGAGACCTGTGTGCTTGGGACTTTGAGGACAGCTGTTAGGTGAAATATAATTTAAAAAATAAAGCCTGAGCCTCAGAAAGCTTCCACTAATGACGTACATGGTGGGGTTCTGGCTGGCAAGGGCAGGGATGGTGATTTTGTAGAGGAAGAGCTGTCTTTGATCCTGGCCAATGGCAGAGTGGAGCTGGTACACAGGCTGTCCCCAGTTGTTTTTCTGGCAGATTTCTTCTAAGATCTAGAAGGAAAAAAAAACAACCTGCATTTTTGCTGGGGTTAATTGCTGTGCAGAAATCTCCTCGCCTAACTCCAGCCCTTGTGATGAACAGCTGCCTTCCCTCAAAGAGTTTTCAGGGAGTCCTAAGCTTCCTCAAAGCTTAGCAAAAAATACAAAATAAACAGCAGACAGAATACTGCACTCACCTTGAAGTGGAAGAGTCATCTAAATGCTTTATACTTTAAGATCTGTTTAATTCCTGAAATTATTCCCTGTTCATCTGATCCTTTTGCTGGTTAGATTATTTCAGTGTGGTTTTCTTTGAATTCTCCTCAGAAGCTCTGTCTCACTTCTGTTTCAGAGGACTAAAGAAACTCGGGTTGCATTCATCTTCTCTGCTCTGCTGCCTCCCTGGCTTAGTGGGTTACAGAGCACGAGAAGTCCAAATAGGCTTCTTTTTTCAAAAAAAAGGTTGCATTTCCATCCAATTAATTCCACGAGCTTCAGCAGGCAATTGCAGCTTTTGAAATGCTGAACCACGTTGCCCTCTGCCTTGGCACAGCTGGTCCCCTGGTAATTGGGAACTGCTGTCCAGAAANGCTGCATTTTTTCTTTACGATACCCAGTCTGGGTTTTTCTTTACAATACACAGCAAACAGTGATTTAGGTCAGAAATGTTTAGAATCATATTTGGAGCTGAAATATCAGCATGTTCCTTCAAACGTCTTTCATTTCCCCACAAGAGCTACTGTTTGCTTTCTTTTTGTACAAAAAAAGCACCCTTTTGCCTGATTATGTCTGGCTTTCTGTAATGTTTGCACCAGCAGAGAGGGCACCAAGCATGGCAGACAGCAGCTAATTATACTTTCTGGATGTTTTTCTCCCTGTATTTTTTTTTTAAGTATTTTTATATATAATTATATAAACATATATGACACATAAATATACATTTAATAAATATTCTAAAATATATTTGACAAATATTTTTTAAAATAAAAGGAAATGGAGACCTGTGTGCTTGGGACTTTGAGGACAGCTGTTAGGCGAAATATAATTTAAAAAATAAAGCCTGAGCCTCAGAAAGCTTCCACTAATGACGTACATGGTGGGGTTCTGGCTGGCAAGGGCAGGGATGGTGATTTTGTAGAGGAAGAGCTGTCTTTGATCCTGGCCAATGGCAGAGTGGAGCTGGTACACAGGCTGTCCCCAGTTGTTTTTCTGGCAGATTTCTTCTAAGATCTAGAAGGAAAAAAAAACAACCTGCATTTTTGCTGGGGTTAATTGCTGTGCAGAAATCTCCTCGCCTAACTCCAGCCCTTGTGATGAACAGCTGCCTTCCCTCAAAGAGTTTTCAGGGAGTCCTAAGCTTCCTCAAAGCTTAGCAAAAAATACAAAATAAACAGCAGACAGAATACTGCACTCACCTTGAAGTGGAAGAGTCATCTAAATGCTTTATACTTTAAGATCTGTTTAATTCCTGAAATTATTCCCTGTTCATCTGATCCTTTTGCTGGTTAGATTATTTCAGTGTGGTTTTCTTTGAATTCTCCTCAGAAGCTCTGTCTCACTTCTGTTTCAGAGGACTAAAGAAACTCGGGTTGCATTCATCTTCTCTGCTCTGCTGCCTCCCTGGCTTAGTGGGTTACAGAGCACGAGAAGTCCAAATAGGCTTCTTTTTTCAAAAAAAAGGTTGCATTTCCATCCAATTAATTCCACGAGCTTCAGCAGGCAATTGCAGCTTTTGAAATGCTGAACCACGTTGCCCTCTGCCTTGGCACAGCTGGTCCCCTGGTAATTGGGAACTGCTGTCCAGAAACACTCCTGCTTTGGCTTGGGATTTGAGGGTTTTTAACCCACTGGCTGTGTGCTGTCCCAGCTGGCTTTGGTCACCTTCCATTAAACCAGGTTGCTCTGACCTGGCCTTGAGCATTTCCAGGGATAGGGCAGCCACAGATTCTCTGAAAAACCTGTTCCAGAGCTTCACCCCCATCACAGCCGAGAATTTCCTCCCAATATCCCATCTATCCCTGCCCCCTGGCAGTGGGAAGCCATTCCCTGTCACCCCAGGCCCTTGTAAAGTCTCTCTCCATCTTTCTTGCAGCGCCTTCAGGCACTGGAAGGCCACAATTAGATCACCCTGAAGTCTTGCTGTGGTTACCTCATTTACAGCTTACATCTGAATGGATTTAAAACTAAAAGGTAAAATTTAAACCTCACTGCTGCTTTTAATTTTGCCACCACAGCTCCAGCTGAAGTTTAGTGTCTTCCAGTGTAAAATGCTTCATTACATAGTTCAGGTTTCAATCACAATAGTTCATTTTTTCACTGTGGCAATACTTGTTCCCTGCTGTCCCAACTCCTTTATATGTCGGTTTGATAAAAATGAATTTCACCTGCCCTAATGCCCTGCAGAACCATTCCAGGAATTTCACACCTCTAGTGGAAGGTGCCCCTACCCATGGCACGAGTTGGTAGTAGGTGAGCTTTAAGGTCCCTTCCAACCCCAACCATTCTTTGATTCTGTGATTTGCTGACAAAATAGGGTAAGAGGACTTTTTCAGGAGGGAAAAAATCCCACTGGCCAGTTTTCTGGGAGAAAACAAGGATGTTTTTCATAAACTTTTGCAAACCAGAGGCTGTGGCAGTTGAAGTGTTAAAAGGGAAAGACATGCTTCAAAATTGAGGGTGAAGTTGGTTTCTCGTGTTGCTCTGCCCAATATAAGGGGAAAACAGTTAGTGTCAGAGCTGGACATTCAGAAACTCAGGGAATTTATTCTGGATTTCTTCTCAGCCCTCACCCATCCATCTGCATCAAAACGTACAAAAAACCAAAAAAATCCAAATCAAAAGCCCCCCTGAGCAGGCAGTTTCTGTGCTAGGCTGGGTTCTGTCAACACTTCTTTTGCCATGAGTGATTTGAAAATGTGCGTTATTTTTCTATACATGTGCACTGTTCCCTGGTTCTGGGAAATGAATTTGTAGGGAGTTCTTAGGGCCTGACAGAAGGCTCGCACAGTATGCATCTGTATGCAGACTTGGAGATAAGAAATGCTGACTTAGAAATGCCATGGAATAGGACAGATATCGTTGAAAGAGAAATGGAGCTAGAAAGAAGTTTCAAAGGATGGCCTTGCAAATAACACTAGATTCTTTGGAGAAATAGAACTATGAAAGATGTGTTGTAGCAGAACCCACAGGGGGTGATTTTAGATCATTGGCTTTAAGGCATTTTACAGCATGATGTGACAAATGCTGATAGGCCAAGAAACTCTTATAATGTATTGCAATTAGGAAATAGTTGGCTTCTGATTGTGATGGTGTGAATTATAACATCTGTATTGTCTCACCCTTCAAATGAGACTGAAAATGGAATAAAAGATTTTTAAACCACCTCTCAGTTGCCCCATCTCTGGGTCAGAAAAGGGCAAAACCCGACAAATTGGTGCCCCGTAATGTAAAGCAAATAATACAACAAATAACTGTCCAATTTGTCAAAAAGCCCCAAAAATAATTTTTAAAGTACCACTATTTGATATACATTTGATATGCATATAAAAATAATAATTTTTAAAGCACCACTATTTTATGATACGTAAATCATCTCTGGTGAAACCCCAGGTGATGCATTTTATGTACCAAACCCACCGTGGCTGGGAATTCCTTGACCCTCGGTGCTTTTATGGTGCGACAGCCCCACCCTGACCCTCACAATGATCTTAAAGATCTTCTCCAACCCCAACCATTCCACGATTCCATGAGAGCGGGCAAGGCAGGCAGATATTGCAAGATGCAGCTGGCACTGCTCATTTCTTAATGTCCTTTGGGACACGGGAATGGATTTATTTACACAGATTGGACGAGGGGCCTGCTTTCCCAGCACAACCCTTGGGATACGGACGCTCTCCTTGGGGCACGTACCTGGGGCGCGAGTTTGATCCCTTGGGGCTTTAGGGTGACGTGGTTCATGGGGGTGAGCTCCATCCCTGGCAGGAGGTCGTAGAGCTTTTCCTCTCCCCTCTTGTCTCCCTTGAGGTGGAATCCGCGCCCCAGGCCCGGGAACGCCAGGTACCCGCGGCCTCCCAGGCCTCGGACGCCCGCAGCCCCTACAGGTACATTCATGTAAATTTCTAGGAATGTAAGAAGGCATTAAACTGAATCAAATCACGGGAAGAAGGACCCTGATTCTTGCTGAAATGGAAAAGTTAGCCCCGTTTGCTGGGAGGGTTGGGAAGCAGGCAGGCAGGAGGTCCCACAACCTGCTGGTGTGATAAGACACGCTCAACACTGACACCCTTTCTTGCATAGGTGAGGGATTTTGGGGAAAAACTGTTTCCTTCTGCCCATTTTTTTCCATCTTCTCTGGTCAGTTTTGATTTCAGGACAGCTTTTTACTTTTTACCCAGCTTTGTAGCTGGAGGGCAGAGTGGGAACAGCTGGCATCTTTTGTTACCCACCAGTGTAATTTCACCTTGAATAACAATTCACAGTTTACACAATTTCATCCCTCTATGAACAAAAATCCTTTTTGGTTTTGCCCCATTACACCTCTATTTTTTTCTCAGGGAACCCTGCTTGGGAGTCTGGGGAGACCATGAGGCAAGTTATCACATCTACTCCTTTCCCAGTGCAACCTTTAGAGGAGCTGGTTCACCTGTGTGGGGAAAAACTTGAGGAACAAGGGGTATTCCTGCTGCCCTGTCTCTTTCCTGGTGAAGAGACAAAAATTGGCCATTGTGATCCTTGCCAGGCCTACCAGGGTGCCACACAGGGTCCCAGCCTGCTGTGGGACGGCTTGGAGACACAAGGTGTCATCTTCAGAAGGAAGATCATATGGCAGAGTTATTTCTTTGCTAGCTCCAAACTTATGTCCCAACTGACCAAACGATGTCTGTATTAACATTTAATTTGGGGGTACCTGAGTGTGGAGATTCGATTTGGATCATCCAAGAGTTTTCAGAAATACTCTCTTTTATTCATAGATCGAATTGATTGAATTAATTATTATTAAGTTCACAATCCCCCAAAATGGGGCCTCCACCTCCCAGAGCACAGAATGGCTTGTTTGATTCCCTATCCTGCACCAGAGCAATGTGACTTCCTGGGAGAACTCCGTGGCTTTGGGTCAGAAAACACCCAGGACTGGTAAAATTTACAGGACTTGTAAAATTCTCCTGGCAACTTTCAAAGCAAAGAGGGAACATAGCAGTGGTGGCGGCTGAGAAAGGAAAAGTGTTTTATTTGGTCTTCCTTGCTGGGGCAAAACCAGGAGGATTTATGGGTTATTTGCACTGGACTGAGGGCAATCTAGAAGTCCCTTCCAGGAAAGCGGTTATGTTTTTCATCTGGAAGATGCCTTTGGGAATGACAGAGCCTAAACGCTGTGTTTTCCATCCCTTTCTGAGCGGGACTGGCAAAGCCAACGTCACGGACACGGTGTGGGGAGCAGCTGCCCGATGCCCGGAGGAGAGGAATTACCTCGGACGGAGGGGGGCCGGAGGATGCTCCTGCTGCCGAGCCCCTTGGCGGCGGGGAAGTGCAGGTTGGGGATGGCCGCGTAGGCCTGGGGTGCGTAGAAGACCGGGGCGCCCAGGTAGGCGGCGGCGGGGTCGTACAGGTGGCCCAGGGTGTAGGTGTAGTCGCCCTGCAGCACCGGCGCCCTGCCGCCCGTGCCGCGCGTGTACCTCACGTAGCTGTCCTTGTCCACCGGCTTGGCCAGCGTCACCTCGATCGGGGACCCGTCCAGAACCTTGATGGTGGGGAGAGAGCACGGCACAAGCACGGGGGTAAGCGGCCAAAGTGCCTCCACCTATGGAGGAGCTGCCCCCGTGTCCTAACGGGATGAGAAGATGGAGGAAACCACCCCAAAAAAGCCCTGCACCTCCCTCACACGGTGAAGGCTTAACCTGAGAGCGCCCAGCTGGGAGAGGCTCCTTCAGCAAAGCCTTCAAAAGGCCTTGCTTCCCTGCAAAGCACTCAGCCGGCGAGATTCCGTGTGCTCCCGTGGAGAACAGCAGTGGAACTAAAAGTAGGAGCGGGGTTAACACCTCTTTGGGAACAGCTCCGGCTTTACAGTGAATTACATGCAGCGCAAGAAGGGCTAAATTCAGCAGCCTCCTCACAAATCCGCATCTGAATTTGGAGCAGATGTTTGGGCTGACCTCGCTTGTCCCAGTTTGCCATTCACACGCTGCCCTGCCAGTGTTTTTGCTGGCAGTCTGGAACAAGGATGTGAGTGTGAGCCAGGGGGGATCGTAACCCCTCCTTTCCTAGCTCTTCTTTCAGCTTTTCCTGGGTTTTTTTTCATCTGAGCAGTCAGCTAGAGCCAGGCAAACACAGCACAAACACAAGGAGCCAAAATGAATCGTTTGTGTACAACAGAGTTGCTGAAAAACAAATTCAGGAGTATGAAAGCAACCAGCAAAGAGAAAATTAGGACTACACCTCCAGGAGCCTTTTGCAGCTAATAAAGCAGGTGGCTTTGTATAATATTCTGCAACCTAAGCCCCAGGAATTAACATTTACAGCAGCTTTACCTTCCCATTCAAGGCTTTCATGGCCTCCACTGCGTGTTCTCTTTTGTTAAAGTGCACAAAGGCATAGTCTCTAATTTTCTTTACTCTCTCCACTGCACCTGTGGAAAACATTGGAATATTAGTGGGAAGTGCAGATTAGTCAGAAAACAGAGATCTGAAAGAGTGGTTCTGTCAGGTTATGAGTCCCTGGAGAGCAAAGGCTGAGCAAGGGTAGAAGAACAAGAGGTCAGTGTCCCCTCACCTCTTTGGGTGCATATTCCACAGGAAAATCAATATATAATGATTATAACATTTCAAGGCAAACTAGAAGGTTTGGGGATCAGACACCAGTAAGATTCCCATTAAACCGGAGCAGTTTTCTCCTGTCTAAACCATTCTGCTGGACACTACCTTTGGTCTTGTGCCTCCCTTCTGTGACAGACCTCACACCATGCCCATGTGATCCCCATCTCCCTGCTTTTGTACGTTCATTGGAGGCAGCTTCAGGAAAGTTGGTGCCTTTGCCATAAAACAAGGAGGTTTTTCTCCTTGACAATCAGCTCAGATGCTCAGGAAGAATGAGCAGCCAGCCCTGCCCGGGACAGAGCAGCCCAGGGCACTGGGATGGGCTGGGGCTGATGGGGCAGCAGGTCTCTCCCTAAAAAACAGCCTCTCCCTAGGAAACAGCCTTTCCCGTGGCAGTGGGGTTCCCCTGGATGCCCCAATTCACCTGGACACGGCCTCAGTCAGGCTTTGCAGCTGAGAGTTGACCCTCCTGGGATCAGGCTTGGGCTGGAGAATCTTTCTTCCAACCTGAATCTTTCTTACATTCAATTTATCCGAAGTAATTCAAATGTAAATGACTTCTCGTTCTTCTTTTCTAAGTCCATCCCCCACAGTTTTCCCTTTCCCTTGTCAGCTGCTCTGCTGCCAGGAACTCATACTCTGCACTGAGGAGTCTGCCTCCAAAATAACCCCACCAGTCCTGTTCCCCACGGCCACAGCCTTCAGCCATTTCTTTAATTCCTCATCTTCTCTGCTCCTGTGGCTTGGAAAGCACATCAGCCAGACCAGCCTCCTGTAAAACCCCCAAAGTATCCTTTGGAAACATGGCTAAGGGATGCTGAGCAACTCTTCTGTTGGCTTCTTACCTCCTAAAGCTGAACAGGTGCACAGGGAAATATCACATTGCCACAAAAAGCACTTACTTAGAAAAATGCAGGAGGAAACAAATTTCTTTGGTGTTCAGGGGGAGTCATTAGGAGCTGCAGAGGGCTAAATGAGCCTGTCCCAGCCAACAACCTAAGAAGGCTGCACATCTTGAAATGACACAGGGACGGTAAAGTAGCACTTTGTGTCCTTCTGGGACAGAGGATGATATTCCTGAATTTATGGGAGTTATATGCTGATGCTTCGTTTGCAAATGGAAGCTTTAATGAACTCGCTGTGTTTTGAATATCCCTCTTCTGCCTCCCAGAGAACATTCCAGGACACCAAACCCGAGTCAAAAATTCTGCTCTTCCCTGCTTCTGCCTCTGCTGGGCCAAGCAATGTGATACCCACCCTTGGGTCAGCCTCATGGAGAGCTCATCCATGGGACATTAAAGAGGGAGCATTGTCCCTCCAGCACATTGAGACAGCACAAACTTCCTGCTGGAAACTCTACCAGGCAGGAGGAATTTTGCTGGGATTCCTAGGGAGCAAGGGCAGGGATTTTCAGAGAGACAGCTTTACAGAAGTCACTGGGCTATGAATTTGTCACAGATTTAAAGGGTGCTACTTGTACTATATCCCAACTTGAGGAGCACAAGCAGCATTCCTGGTCCTGTCTGTGGAGCCCTAAGAGATGTGGCAATTGCTGTGTCATGGGGACCTCTGGATCTTTTTTTATTGGATGACTTGTTGATGTCAAAACAGCTTCTTAATGCCCTGCATCCAAGGTAATTTCAGCTAAGTAGTGCTGAAATGTGGCTCAATGAGTGAGGCAGAGAACCACGGCAGGGCAATGAATCATTTCAGATCCTTGCTGCCTTTTTTGATCTCACTCTAACTTAAACTGCATTTTCTCTCCCCAAAGCTGGAAGTTTTGCTGCTCTAATGCACCCACTCCTGATTTTAGCCACCAAAATAAAAGCTGTCCATTAAAAAAAAAAATTCCAACATGAACTCTGAAATGATAAAAGGAAAATGAAAGATGGTGCAGAACTTCTGTTGTTATAGTGCAAAACTTCTTAGGAGCAAAGCAGATGACTGTTACCAAAGTGTCAAAAGGCCACAAATGTGTTTCTGGGGAATGTGAGCTTGTTCAAAGCTCAGGAGCAAAACTGGGTAAATAAAAGCAGGAAACAGTTCAGAGAGCTGGAAAACATAAATTTAACTCAGGGATAAAATGGGGTCTGCAACAGCTTGATGGTGGCTAAAAGTATGAGCCAGAAATGCTGGAAGGACACAAGGAAAACTCATGAAGACCTTTGCACTGCAGCCTAGTCCAGAAAAAGGCACGCACAGAGCAGAAATGAGAAGTTAGAGGAAGAAAAATGAAGCTCTGCAGCGTATTTTAAAAAATTTATAGTAGGAAGTTAACAGGAGCTAGATGAAAGGAGATTTCACTTTGCCAAGCATCAGTTCCTAATGCCTAATGGACTGTGTGGCTTGCAGAGCTGCAGAAATGGGTTATTTTTACTTTGTTGGTTTTGGGTGGAATTTCCTAAAGCTGGAGCAACTCAGGAGTAAAATCTCCTTTGAAAGCCAGCAGGATTTTTATTCCCAACTAATCTTCCTGCTTTTCATGAAAAATCTCACCCTAAGTGCATGTAAGATATGCCACAAAGGAATATTGAATTAAATGGAAAGCACTAATTATTCACCAATTTACACGAGGACTGGGGGGGATGTATGAAAATGAATTCAGAATTTAGATAGATCAGATAAAAAGGAGTTGTATTAAACCATTCTATTTTTATCACCATCCCTTGCCACAGAAGAATGCTGAAGTCACCCAGTTGCTTCACCAACTCTTTTTAAGAAAGACTAAATGATTCCAAAGCATTTTGATGACACAGGGCATCCCCATGCAGCATTTTGGGTCTCTTCCTGTTGCCAATCATCCTCCTTCGTGGTGGCCGTAGCTGGGAATTAAGCAGCCCTTAATGGGATGGCATTTTGGGTGGGAGCCTTCAGCCTCATGACAATTATTGTGGTATTTCACACAAATATTTCAACAGCAGAAAACCAACTATTTTTACCTCTCGTGGCATTTTAGGAACGCAGAAATATTTCCATTTGCAGCACTTGTTTAGGAGGCACTGCACCAGCAGGTTCCTACCTGGTTTGATGCTGTTGAACTCCTTCTCTATGGTCTCCTCGGTGGTGGAGAGCATGAGGTTCCTCACGTAGAGGATTTTCACTGAGGACATGGTGTCCTCATCCACCTCCACCTCTGGCTCTGCCCAGTCCACGGCGATGGGGTGTCCCCAGAGCTGGATCCTTCCTTTAAGGGAACAGGCATGGTCAGTGCTGGGGGGTTTTGCCTCCTCTCACTTCTGCTCATGCTCTATTTCACAACAGAGCAGGCCAAATTCTACAAACATGACCAAAAAAAAGCCTAAAAGCATTCCTAGCTCAAAGCACCGCTGCTGCATCGGCTCCCTCCCAAAAGCAGATGGTCACACTAAGAATGGCCTCCTACAAATACCTTTGGAGCCTCCACAGCTGAAAGAAGTGAAAATATGGAATAATTCACTTGAAGCTTGCATTTCCTGGAGTGGTCCCTAAAGGGAAGTATTTTAATGCACTTATAAAAATCCCATTTGGCTGGCAGTTCCATTCCCTCAATACCAGAGCAGGGATCCTGAAGTCCCAATGGGATGGAATGAAACAGCAAAAGCAACATGTCTCTGTGTGTGTTTGATTTCATTTGGGTGAAGCTGCAGCAGAAGAAAGGAGGGACACAAAAATCCCAATGCATAAAACAGGGTGTGGATGTGGAGGATAGACCCAGGGGCTCTGTGTACACTGGACTGAGCTGCTGAGGGGCAGGGAAGAAAAAGAGCAAATAAATCACATTGCTGAATACTGATGATGCAGTTGGGTTGGTGTTCCCACTCCTCGAGGCTCAGCTCCAGATTCAAAGGCACCTGATGGTGAGACTTTCACTGAATTCGAGGGGAATGTTCAGAAGTCCATATTTCTTTCTGTCTGCATGCATGTGTATTACCGAGGTTGCCAGTTTAGATTTGTCATTAAATTTTGGTTAAGTCAGATTTATTGTTCTGTTGAGCTTATAGAAAATTCTATTGAATCGTTTTAGAGATGTTAAATTGGTCAATTTATCAATAACTGCTAGTGTTGATTAGATATTATTATTAATAAAAAACATTATTAGATATTGGTGTGAATAATAAACCATATAGCCTAAATTGTTGAGCCAGTCAGAGGCTGAGATTGGCAAGGGGATTTATTCTGCCAGGACTCAACCCTTGGAATCCTTTACTTTTTTTCCTCCTCACCCTTTTGCCTCCCTGGTCTCCACATGAATCGTTCTAGGTTGCTTTAATCTGATATTTCTTTGCCTGCTTTATCTGTACAGCAAGTAATAGAGTGACCCTTGCCACCAAACCCTGTTGTGCCTTCACAAATTTATATTAAACCTTCTTTTGCCCAGACCTTGCTGGTGATTCTTCAAGTGACCTAAGACACACATTTGAAGCTGAGGGGACAAAGAAAGTCCTGCAAAACACTCTTTGCCAGATCTAAAAAGGCATCTCTGCTTGGCCAACCCATTGAAGAAGGCATGGGAGCTCCGGAATGAGAGGGTGAGGATAGAATTTGAAGGCTTATTGGAAGGGTGAATGATCAAACTAAACGGAAAGGTGCTGGTCCCTTGGAATCCCTAGGGAATGAGCTGAGATCTGTGGAGCTGCTCTTCAGCTTTCAGCACTGCACAGATCTGAGCTGTCAGTGACCAGAGATAAAGACAGGGCTGCTCATGGTTCTGTGCCCCTTTCTGAATTGCTGTTTTCAGTTCAAGGGTGGAAATAATGAACTGGTTCACTTGAAGCAAGGAGTTAAGCTTGGTGCCTCTTGCTGAAAACCAATCTATATCTACCCTCTTGTTTAGCCAGAGACAGGACAACATTTTAATTTTTTTGTAAAAGCTCTTCATTTTTGAGCACTTTCTCTACAGAGCTCCCTCAAAGAGAAACACGGTTCAGTTTAAAGGAAGCATCTGACAATGATATTCAATCTCACATCAGCTGGAGACACATTCAGCTGTGGCTTGAAAGTTTTTTCCAGTTCCTGCCGTATGCTTGAAGTTTCAGAAGACTCTGGCTCTTGCTCAGGCCTTTGGAATTCCCTAAATTGTTTACTGAGATGTCCCTAAACTGGAAATCCCTCATGCATTGCACATGTCTACTCAGGGCTCTGAGGTCCTTCCATCTGTCTTGCTGTCTTTGCTCAGGATTTCAAGCGCTCTCCTTGCTCCTGCTTTCCTTTTCCACATAAAACCATGGGAAAGTCGTGCTGAAGCACAGAATGTGCTCCCATCATCAGAGAGATGCTTAAACTGAAGAAGAAAATGCAGACTAAAAGGAAAAATTGTCAGTGTGACATATCTCACAGTAGAAAAGCAAATTCATTGCTTAAAATCATGGCCATTTTTTTACACAATAAGAAAAAAAAGAATTTAAGTGACACAGGGTATTTCATGTATAAAACAGGTGAAAGAGGGCTGGTGGTTATGAACAAATCTTAAACCCCAAGGTTTGTTGGATGCTTTCACCAGCCAGTGAACTGTGTTCAACAAAGCAGTGCAGGAGCATAAGAAAGCAAGAGAAAATTGGTGAAATCCCTGCAAATGCACTTAATGCCAGGTGACTTCTTCACCTAATACCTGCTAAACCTGTCTCTCCTTCACAATGGTCTTTGGCTCTCTCCCAGTGCTGAATTTCATAGATTTACTCTAAAGCAATTCCTCATTCCAAGTTTTTTTGCCAAAATATCCATTTTCAGTCCGTGCTCTAGCCTGAATCTGGTCTAGGATGCTTTCCTGAGTGATTCTCCCTGAGAAGCCATAAATGAGTCTCTATTTTATGTTTAACCCAAGACAAGCACAGGACCAAGCAGAGCTATGTGGATGCACACAGCTAAATCCATCTGGCTGGATTTTTAATAAACCCAAGCCCCTGAAGGATGACCACGGATCATCAGCACACAGGAACTGCAGTGAATCCCACACCCCATGATGTGTTGGGGGACCTCAAGGCTCTAGGTGTCTCTAGCAGAAAACCAGTTCACTTCCTTGGATTCCTGGGTCCCCTGGCAATGTCACCACAGGGTGACCCCTCCCCATCCCTGCTAACCTGGGAGCAGCTTCCTCCTGGCCATGGCTGCTGCTCGGTGGCTCTCGTACTCCACGAAAGCAAAGCCCCTGTTTTTGGTTTTGTCGGCTGCACTGGGGTAGACGATGACATCCACGACGCCATCCGTGACCTTCTTCATCTCTGCCAGGATTTCCTCCCTCTTTTTGGTTTTGGGGATGCCCCCCACGAACAGGCGGCAGTTGTCCACGCTGGCACAGACCCCCAGGAGTCTCCCATTCCTGAAACAGCAGAGCTGCTTTGTCAGGAGTCAAAAATCCAGTCTGTCAGTCAGGAGTCAGGAGCCAAGAGAGGGGAAAATTAAAGCAAAGCCCGTCTTCTGTCCCAAAACACAAGGCCAAACACAAGGCTTTGGTGTCAGCTGTTCTTTGGGATATTCCAGTGGCATTGCTCAGTGCAAAAGCTGCCACTCTGCTAAATCTGACATTGAAGTCAGGCAGCACAGCTGAAATGAAGGAGTTGAGAGAGAAACCAAAGCCAAATGTTGCTTTTACTACTTGAGATTCTCCCGTTTCCTGCCGGCAGGCAGCTGCACTCCCCAGCCCAGGTCCCTGTGTTGTCACCAGTGGCTTGTGGCTTCCCACTCACCTCATGACTGAGGTTTTGGGGGAAGAAAATCCCTTGTCATGGAGTAGCACCATTTGAAGACTCACCAATCCCAACTTTTGTGCAGATCCCAAAACAAAAATTTCCTTTTTTCACCTCTTTAGGGTCAAAGTATCTCTTACAGGCCTGGAGATGGGCAAAACTTCTTTAGGGGAGTCTTTGGAACCAGGGAGGGAAGTGGAGTAGGTGGAGGTGGATGAAGCCTGATCCCTAAGACCTTCCAACCTCTGCTACAAATGATAGCTCCCAGACCTCTGCGTGCCTTGATCCGCTCAAAGCCGTTCACAACCTTTTTTTTTTTTTTAATTAGAAAAGCCATACAGCTGCCAGCATGGTTTATCCCAAAAGGTTTTTAAGCAAAGGTTCCCACTTTGAGCTGGCAAAAAACATTTAGTGTGGTTGAAATCCAACCAACACGTATTGATGGGCCCATCTGTTGTTGATTTCTGGGTGTTTTGTTCCCAATTTTTAGTCACAAACACAAGAGCTTTTTCTGTTCCTTTCTATTAGGAAATGTCACTGTTGTGCCAATTGGTTTCCATCCTATTTCACCATTTTTTTTGCAATTGCTCTATCTCCCAGAACATATCTGCACAATCTGTCACGAGGGAGACTGTGAATAGAATAAATCAACAACAAACAACATGAGGGGAACATAATAAACAGCGCCGGTTAGGGGAAAGTTAATTTGATCCAAAGCAGAATATTTTTTTCTAATGTTCTGATTGTTCTGATAGAATTTTTTTTTTTTTTTTTTTTGTGAGGAAGAAATTTCCTGTGAAAGATATTGGCTTTAATGAGCAGTGACTGCACAGGGAGACAGGAGAAGATTTCCCTTCACAACACACGGATCTAAATAACCTTGCTCTGGGCTGCCAGGAAAAATATCCCTCACATGCCAAAATAGACTGATATATATGATTTAAAGTTGCTTTGAAGGTGTTTGCCCCACTTACCTGATTTCATAATTATTGAGTGTCTTTATTGCATTCTTGGCCTCCTGTTTATTGGAGAAGGTCACAAAGGCGTAGCCCCTGTTGTTGCCATTGAAGTCCATCATCATCCTCATCTCATAGATTTTGCCAATCTGCCAAGTGAGAGAGATTTGTAAGCAAGGTGGGAGCGGTTAAAGAAGACTGGAATTTTAAAGCCCACCCAGTTCCAGTACCATGGGTGGGCTTTAAAATTCCACTGACCAGACTGCTCCAAGTCCTGCCCAGCCAGGCCTTGGAATCAGCCCTGACATGCAGCTCTGACCATCAGTAACTGATCAGCTGCCATCAAGCCTCACCTTTTCACAGAGCGGGATAAGTTCATCCTCAAAGAGGTCTCGGGGCAGTTTCCCAATGAAGATCTCACAGCCCCTCTCTGGTGGAGGGCCATCCCAGCCTGGTGGTGGTCCCCCATATTTCCTCTGCCCATTTTCCTGCCATGGAGGAAAAGAAAGGTTGAGCTATTGATTTTTAAATGTGGATCAAACCAACCCCGTCTCTGGGAATGACCCTTGAGGCAGACACCCTCCTTCCCTTCAGCTCCTCACATATTCAGCAGGGACAATGCAGTGTCCTGCTGCCAAGGCTGGGATGCTTCCAAAGTCCGAGTGCAGACAGTCAGGTAACTCCCTGGAAAATGGAAATCCTCCTGGCCCTGGTAAGGGAATCTCCATGGGCTGTGTGTTAGTTGTGGGCTGTTCCATTAGGAACACTTGCAAAATCTATAATTTGTCTTGATTTTCATCCAGTCTGAGGATGTCACCTGCCCACCCAGGAGGTCTTTCTGGCAGACAGCAAATCTTGGTCCCAAATAATATTCAAAGATGTGATGGCCAGTCAGTATTTCCTTTTTGGTCTCTTTTTGCTAGATGAGTGTGTCTCTGTTCTCCTCTCCTATTTTTAATCATATTTCCTTCCTTCCTTCCTTCCTTCCTTCCTTCCTTCCTTCCTTCCTTCCTT
>VWZS01002820.1:537117-591645 GCA_013397075.1 Rhabdornis inornatus
TCCTTCCTTCCTTCCTTCCTTCCTTCCTTCCTTCCTTCCTTCCTTCTCCCAGAGGAGCTGGGGCTCCAGTAAGTTTTCCATTTTTGGCTCCCAGACCTTTTTTTTAGTCACTTCCCATTCTGGGATTATTCCAGGAAAGTGAATGCCTTGTACAGATGATTTAAGAGGAACATAAACAGAGATCCTTATGAGAAAACAGGAATATACCGCAAACCCTTTTTTTTCCCTCAAGCCTAGAACAGGCCCTGAATTATCCATTCTCATTCCTGTTTTTCCAATGTTTTCAGCAGTGATGGAGTCCTGGGAACATTTGATTTTATGTCTGAACCGGTGTGTGAGGGAGGCACAGCAAGAAATAAACCCTTTCCTCAATTTGCAGTGGCTTTGTTTGTGGCTAGAAGGCAGCACCTCAACAAACCCTTCTTGATAAGGTGCCTGGAGGGAAAGAGGACATCAGCCACTTGCCAAAGATGAACGACTCAGGTGTGCACTGAGGAAGAAGATGTTTGGCTGCACCCACAAACAGGCTGGAAGAAAAATCCCTAAGGTACAGGGAAAATATGAGAGGTAGGAGAAAAGAGAAAAGGATAAAATAGCAAGGTTGGAATGGACAATGAAAGGAGAGAGAAGAGCAAAAAGATGTTGAAGTGTGTGGGGGATTGGGAGCTGAAATCTGTGCTTTAGGAGTGATCTTTGCCAGATGTGACAGTTTTTCCTGTTTCCAGCAGGAAAAACTGAACCAGGATAATTCCAAGGCCAGGTTGGACAGGGCTTGGATTAACCTGGGCCAGTGGAAGGTGTCCCTGTCCATGGTATGGGGCTGGAATGAGATGGGGTTTAAGGAACCTCCCAACCCCTATGACAGTAAGAAAGCCACAGTAAATCTAAGAGATACAGAAGCCCCTTATCTTATGGGCCAGGTAGAGCAGAAAGGTTCCTCAAGGGCACCAAACACAGCTCCTGGCCTGGTCCTGGAATGTGCTTTTTCCCAGGAATCTCAGGCTGTGCTTGGGGCTGTTGTGCCCTCTAGTGCCATGCAAAACAAAGCAAAGTTCATGGCCTCCACCTGCCTAAAATCCAGCATTACCAGTTCCTTCTTCCAGGATGCAAGGCCGGTCGTGGCTGTGCCCAGCGCTTTCCAAGGCTGAGCTTGTTTCGGTCGTGGTAGGCAGGAAAAGCTTTCTCAGGTGGGTTTGAAGGCCATGGCCGGGCTCCACCTGCCCGAATCACGGGAGGTTTGGATCTTGGAGACCTTGGAGCCTAAACTGGGAGCAAACCTTGGAGCAGGTGAGGCACCTGCCTCACATGTACCTGTGCAAGGATCTGCACAAAAGGTGACGTGTTGGACTCCTCACCTCATCTCTCTTCTGAAACTTTGCTCTGTGGGTTTTCTTTGGTTTTGAGGCATCAATCCCGACCTTTCCCAACATCTAGCAGTACTCAGGGCTGTCCTTCCCCCACCTTTATTGCAATTTCCCATCAAGCAAGGAATTCCTTGAGGAGTAAGGTCCTGCTTTGGGAAGGACAACGTAGTGATGGTCAGCAGGGACATGAGAGAGAAACAGAGCAAAAAGGAACGAGCAAGGAGTGATTCAGGAGCATGGATTCGCTGCTCATGCCCCCAGTGAAGCTTCAGGATGAAGCTGGACACTACAAAAAGGATGTGACTATGAATTCCTACCTGGATCAAATTATATCCTGTTCGCTGAATTAATGCACGGAGGGCGGCTTCTTTCTGTGTGCCGGTCAATCCATCCCCGGATTTGTGATTTGATTCCATTGGGAGTGATTATCAGCAAAAAATCAGGTTAATTAGGGGTGCTCACTGCAATCAAATTTAAGATAAATTAAATCAATTAATACAGCTGGGAGGAGAAAGTCCACCCTCCTGAGAAAGTTTACAGGGTCGCTCTTCCTAAATCAGTTATTTTGGAGATAAAACCAAAACAGAACAGCAGAGACCATGGAAAAAGCAGAAATATCCTCCTTGCTGAATGGAAATAAATAGCATTTAAACCCACAGTCAGGTCCTGGGGAGATGCAGAGGGAATATGTAGCCTTTTGGTGGTGTCTCAGGAGGAAAAAATATGTAAGTCCCTAATCCTGCACAGAGTACACAACAATGAGTCCTTCAGGCCAAGTGTGATGCTGACACTGGGGTGGCAACCTTGTACCAGCCATGTCCAGTACTCTGTGAGAAACAGGACCTAGCTCCAAATTTGGCCTATTCTTATTTTTGAAAATAAAGAACTTCAGATCTTAGCTCAGGGCTGGAACAACCTTCGGTTCAGACATTTTGATTCAGAGCTGCAGTTTTTGGTCATGGCTGATCCAAGATTTTTTGTTTTGGTTTAGGTTTGGGCTGAAAGCATCATGAAACTGAAATCTGAATCTTACTTGGGCTACACCTCGGGAAAGGGACATTTACAGCATACATTCACTACTGGTGATTCTCTGTTTTTCCTGAATGCTGAGCTTTGAGCTTGTCCAAAATCCATTTATGTACTCCAGGCATAAAAACAGGGTCTGTAGGTGCAGGGCTGAGCTTGAAGCCTCAGGCTGATGCTGAACAGCAGCCAGAGGAAACCCAGTTCCCTCCTCAGGTCCTTGTCGCCAGAGCTACAAGGACTCCATGCAGGAAAATGCTAAATTGTGTCATCTAACATGGTTGTTATTGCCTAAAACTGGATTTTATCGTAGAAAGGTGGAGATAAGGAAAGGTGGTGCCTCCCAGGCTTGGCTGGAGAGCAAACAGGGCCAAAAGGGGCTGGGAGGGGTGGACTGGGGGTAATGGGGATGAGACACCCTGGGATGGGATGGTGGTGGGGATGCTGGGCAGAAGGGAAATCCAGAGCAGTAGGAAGGTGGAAGGAAGGTGTGGTGCTGTGCCTGCACCCTGAGCTACTGCCAGATTTTTGGGAGGAGACCCTAAACAATCCCCTTGCACAGCAGTCCCTTGGAGCACGTAAGGTGAGCACTGCACGTAAAGAAATGCAGGTAAAGAAGTGCAATCTATTTGGTTACAGCCGATTTTTTGAGCATGTCATGATTCTGCAGAAATAACAGAAAAAGCCTTTTTCCAGGACCCAGCTTTTCAACACCAGCTCCTTTTTATCAGCTGTTCTTGCAGTTCAGTGAAGGAGGAGCCAAGGCTTGGGGCGGCCCACTTTGTCTTTGGCCATCACCTGCCCTGTGCTCCTATGCCTTTGTGCCCTGGAATTCTAAAACAGCCACTTTCAATTTAAAATGGATTATTCCCAGCACCAAAAATGGGGCACGAGCCCAGGTATTTGGAGGATCTCAGTCTCGTGTCACTCAGGCTCTGCCACACCGAGATCCAGAGACTGTGGCTCAAACACTTGCAAATAGGGACAGCTCTGTAATGCCAGGTTTTGGAGTTATTTAATGCAGAGGTTGGTGAGGCTCTTCTGATTTTATTTTATTTTTTCCCCATGCTCCCAGCTTCTCCAGTGTTTTAATTACTACCAATAAGCAGGGGCTGGGACATGGATTATCCAGTGAAACAGCTCTCTCCTGTCTCTAATTCCCAAATGAGTGTTTTCTGCAGTAGTTACTGGTTTGTTTTGCCCTTCTGAGGGCAGCAACAAAACCCTGTCGATATTTGTGGTGCCTGTGCCTGCTGTCTCCCCTGCAGCTGGCATTCAGCAGGCACGGGGCAGGATTAGCACACTGCTGTGCAAAAACCACTTGGAGCCTTTCCCAGGCTGCTGCAGAAAGAGAAAGTGAGCGTTCAAAAAAAAAAAAAAAAAAGAAAAAATAAAGAAAACCCAGTTAAAATCCAGATTGGTTTTGCAGCCTCCCCTGCGTGGGCAGAGACCTCATACCCACCCTATAGGGGAAAACTGCCACACTGCAAATCTGGCCCCTTATGCTCTGCTTTTGGAGCATCCTGGTTTCATCAGGGAATTGAGGGATCAAATTGCAGTTCTCCGTGGATTAGTGGGTGGGTGGGTCTCTCTTAGCCCTCAGAGCTGGACTTGAGTGCTGCCAGGCTGGATGCCTGCTGCTCTGGATGCACTTGCACGTGGATCCTTTAAGGCCACGCATCCTCTTCTGCAGGGAGGAGGGATTTCCAGGAAGGTCTCTCTCCCTCCCGGGGATGATTTCACGCTGAGCAGTGAGCACAAGCCTCGGGGCTGGATGGATGGGAACAGAGCATCTCCCTGGCTGATGCCTTTCCAGCGGCAGCAATATCCCTCTCTGCCTTCTGCCTTATTAGATAAGACAGCCGAGCTCTTCTGGGCTCTTGTCGTAAGGCATTCTGCAAAGATTTCAGGCTCTAGACCAGCATGTCTAGACACTGGTGCACTCCAGGATATGCTGAAGCAATCCACTCGGAATTAGGGAGCAAGAGCATTCAAGGTTGCAATGAAGTTTTAATCACAGCTTGCTGCAGAACCCGGGGTGTTGTTAACAAAGATCTGGCTTTAATCTGTGTCTGGTGCTTCCACACATTGCTGCCTTTGGAGAAAGCCCAGCCTGACCCACGGAAACAGCCCTGCCCTATGGAAGAGGTGCAGGATGCCCATCCTTAGGGATGCCCCGACTCACCTGGAGCTGTGGAGCTGGTCCTGCTGAAAGTGGGGTCCAGCTGGAGACCCCCAGCCCCTGCAAGCGCCCATTCCTGATTCCAAAGGAATCTGCAAGCCCCCAATCCCAATTCCAAAGGAGGAATTGGCCAGGACTGGACTGCACACTCAGGGCTGAACACACACATGGGCAGCTCAGTGCACCACCCAACTCTGAGCAGTCAATTCACACCTGCTAATTACCAGCCCAGCGTCATTCACCGGTAATCTATAAGCTAAAGAGCTTTCCCCCATCTGTGGGGTTTCTCTGGATGGAAACAGCAACCCCTCTTTTATCTGAGGTATAAATCCCAACACAACAAATCCCAAGGCCAGGAAAACAGGGTTTCCACCCTGCAGTTTTCCAACCACTTCTCTCCCACCTTCCTTCCTGCCTCCTTTGAGCCAAGGACATCTAAACACTTTTTTGGACAGGGCACTTTTCCACCTCTACAACCCAAGGATCCATCTCATGGAATCACAGAATCATTTAAGCTGGAAAAGCCCTCTCAGATCATCGAGTCCAACCATCAACCCACCACCAAACCACGTCCCCAGGTGCAACACCCATGTGTCCATCAGTGCATCCAGACCATTTCCAGGATATTTATCATGGAGGGATGTTTAATTTCTGAAACTTGTTGAATTCCAGCCCTTTTCCCGTATTGCAGGCACCAGCCCCAGCACTTGCAGCAGTGCCAGTGTGCTGGGATTTTTTTTTACCTTAAGGGAGGAGAATTCCTGTCACTCAGAGGAAACACGATTACTTTCTCTCCTTCTTTGTTCCCCGAGCCAGGAATCAATTAGCAAATCTACCCTTGCACGGGAAAACCCCCCTTCCGTGGCTGCTGATGGAAAATGTGAATGACTGCAGCAAATTCAGGCAGTGCTTTCAGCTCTGCTTTAAAAAGAATCAACCCAGCCACACTTAATAGAAATAATAGTTCTGGAATTCAACCAATTTTGGGGATTTGCCCTTAAAATGGATTATCATTAACAAGGGCCGCCACTCTAAAAAGAACAGGAAAAAAAGGAGAGGGGGAAGTTGCATTTTATTCAGAAGTTTAAATTGAAATTAATATCTTTGGAAGTGCAAATTATCCATATTTCCTATTTCATCCTCATTTTTGACTAAATTTTGACAATAGCACCAACTTATTGTGGTCAAGAAAAGGAAGGTTCTGCTTTTACCTTATATCAGAGTATCACTGGGTCTGGTTTTCTTCTCTCCACTCTCATTTATTTTAGGTTTCTGCTGAAATTCTGAAGTGCCAAGGCAAGAAAATGTCCTTTTATACCTTGCACATCCCACATCAACAAGAAACAAACCTATTATGATAACACCTCTCCATGACTAACATGGCTCCCTCACACCTGCTACAGCACATCCTCTGGCTTTGCTCCATCCATCCAGGAGCAAGATGAACCCAGAAGCTTTTACCCCAAAACTGCAGAAAATTTTGCTTCACTCTTGGGTTATTTGGAAAAGGAGGAGTCTCTTTCCTCAGCCAAGGGATGTCTCCCATGGTAGGATTTTTGCTGAGGGGGTATTTGAGGGCAGAGTCTGCCCCTGTGCAGACTTTTTGGGGAGAGCTGGTTCCCAGTTCCACAAAGGAGATAAAAAACCCATGATTATTCCACAGGATCAATACAGACCTGACTGTGCAAAGCCACTTGGACACATCTAATTAAGGCCATTTTGTTTGGTGTCCCCTCAATGCAACTGCTCCTCCTGAGGAATAACAACCTTTGGAAAGACTGGATAATGATATTCACTTTTTCCCCTAAAAACCCAAAACCATTTTCCTCTAGGTTATCAACGTTTTTGGGATTTTTTCCCTCCCTCCAGGCTCCAAGCAATATATATTCCTTTCTATACATCCATAAACACCAAGCATGCTTCATTTTCTTCCCCAAAACCTGTGCAGCCTTGTGAGCTGCCCCAGTTCCTCGCTGGAGTGACATGCTGAGGGACGGAGTCCGATTGAGCAACGCAGCACGAGGCTCTTGTCCCTTGGCTTCCCAGAGTGGGGGGTTGTTTTCCAGCTCCAGTGGCTCCACACAAAGTGGGAATTCACAGACATTTGCAGGAAAACAGGGCAAACTTGGAGCAGCATGAGCGTGCTGCAGCACATGAGCCTGGGGAAAACATTTAATGCCTAATCCAGCAAATATTTTGCTCGGCCCCTTTTGCCTGGGAATCACTTTCTCCCTTTGGAATCCCTTGGGCACAGCTTTTTCAGCTCTGTCACCAAATGCACACAAAATACCCCCAAAAAGCCACTCTGTGATGCTGAGCCCAGCCTCCTTCCCTAGTGTTTAATTTGCATCCCCATGTGCCAGACGCTTTGAAACCACCCTTCCTTCCCTGCCTGCTCCCTCCCAAAACTCCTGTTCCACCGAGGGAAAGAGCTTGGGAGAAACTGCTGAGCAGAAACTGTCCCTGCTGGTTGGAAGGGATTAGGGGAAACTGAGGGGGTTTAGGAGCAGCTATTGCCTTTGCCAGGGAGACTGATCTCTGGCAAAGAGAAGGAGGGACACCAAGGTGGCTGGAAAGATCTCTAATGATTAAGCCTCAGAAAGTTGCGCTTTAACAAATCCAGAGGGAACTGTGGCAGGGAAAATCCCTCCTCCCCCTCCACCTTGTCTGGCCTCACTTTTCAGGCAAAGAGGAAAAGCAGAAAGCCCCCTCTTTCCATGGCTTTGCCAGGTAGAGACTGTGCCCATCCTGCCCATCCCAAACTCAACCCCAGCGCTGTGTGGGGCCAGCCAGGGAGTCCCAGCTCCCCAGCCCAGCCCTGCTGCAGTGGGGCAGCTCCGGGATGTGAACCTGATGCTGGGGCACTGCTGGAGTGGGAGGCTCCCAATGGAGCTGCTCCTTCCCAACCCCACCACCAGCCCCAATTCCCACACCCACTCCCACACCCCCAAACCTCCGAGCCACCAGCAGCCTCCTACCTGAGCAATTTCAGGGATAGCCCCCTGGGAAAGAGGGCTCCTTGCTTGTGGGGAGTTTGCGACGTGTCACTGCGGTTATTCCCTAATCATCATATCAAACTCCAAAGGTTCAGCAGCCCTGGCTGCTTTACAGTCCCGCGGGTTAAACGTTAACCTGCTCTATCTGCCAGCTCCCTGCAGGCCTTTGACCAGATAGCTGCCTCAGACAGCACCCACCAGGCCCAGCTTGCCCTAAATAAATGCAGGGCACCACAGGCAGATCCCAGTTGAAGGGCTGGGATCATTCTGGTTTGCTCCGTGCTGAGGCCTTTCCCTAGTGCTGCAGCTCTTCCCAACAGAGATGCTGGGAGAAGGGACACAGCCCTGTGACACTCTTGGGCTTTACAGGAGGTTTGGGTTTGCTGGGGGATGATGGCAGCAGTGAGAAATCCCTTTTGGTGGAGAAATTCCTCTTTGGTGGCCTAAGCAAAGCCGTGGGTTTGCAGAAATTGCTGCAAAAACTTTATCCAAGCAGACTCACAGTGAGGAAAGCCAGTGCAGGTTTTGGGGAGGGTTTGTTGCACCCAAAAAAGCCTGTGAATAAATGCACAAAGGAGTGGCTTCCAGGTGGGGCAACCTCTGAGCATCCCAAGTCTGTGGTCCTTGTGCCTCATTCAGTGATGAAACAGCTGAATTGAATGTTTGGCTCTTTCCAAAATCCTTCTGAACCCTCCCTCTTGGTGGCCTAAGCAAAGCTGTGGGTTTGCAGAAATTGATACAAAAACATTATCCAAGCAAAGACTCACAGTGAGGAAAGCCAGTGCAGGGTTTTGGGGAGGGTTTGTTGCACCCAGAAAAGGCTGTGAATAAATCCAGCAGCCACGAATCTCTGCAAGGGGTGGCTTCCAGGTGGGGCAATCTCTGAGTCTGTGGCCCTTGTGCCTCATCTGTTGATGAAACAGCTGAATTGAATGTTTGACTCTTTCCAAAATCCGTCTGAACCCTCCCAGGAAAGAAATGGGGTACCACAGGACTTTGGCAGAGTGATTTAATGGAATTATAGAATTGTTAAGTTTTGGAAAAGATCTTTATGATCATCAAGTCAAACCAGCACCACCAGCACTCACCACTAAACCATCTTTCTGCTATGATGCGCAAGTTTAGGATCCCAGCATTGCGGTCCATCCCTGGAATTGCATCCTGCTGTGGCTGTCTCTGACCTCAGAGCTGGGGGCATGGTTTGCCATCCCAGAGCTGACCCCCACCCCACGGATGCAGTCCCAGGCTTCATTTGCAGCCCTGTTAAATGAAGCATTTATGATTAGGTGTTGCTGACGCTTCAGGTTTGGAAAAGTGCCATGCCTGTGTTTGCTCAGCTTTAAAAGCGTGAGGTATCCCAGAGGGGGGAGATGACAGGGCTTGGATCCCTCATGGAGAGCAGCATCTTGCTCCTTCCTCCCTGCATCCGCTGTCTCACCAGGGTGCTGCTCCCATTTCCCGGCCCAAGGAAATGTCTGCCATCTGGTATCCACCTTTCTGCAGAATTTAGGGGTTCAAATGCAGGTTTTGGAGCATATTCAAAGAAGATAAAACCCCCAAACAAGCCCTTCCCAACCAGTTACGAGCACCTCTCCCTGAGCACAGCTTGGGATCTGCTGCTTCTCCTGGTCTCCAGGGCAGAGCTTGGGAATAAGGGGCAGATGTAACAATGGATTTTTTTCCTTGTCAAAGGGATTTTTCTGTGTTTAGCACGCCATCCTATCCTGTTCTAAGGTACTGGTGGGATTTGATCACTGGGACACACTGGATTCCAGACTCCCAGCACTTCTGGCTGCGCAGGAAAATGAGCTGAAATCATTCAATGACCAATTAAATGCCTCTGCCCTGGAATTGTGACAGTGGGAGGAGCAAACCGGCTCCACAAAATCAATTGTCACACAGCTTCACAGGCCTAGCACTAAAAAGAGCAACGAAAAAGTCTCTCTGGGGGAAATGTGAGGTGTTACCTGTGTGCAGGTAATGGGAACTCTGATGATCTGTCAGCAAGAGGGGATGAAATGCAGCTGGCCGTGGCATGGAAATAGGGCAGTTTGGGATGGAAAGCCCCATTTTGGGATAAAAACCAACTGTGGAATTGACCCACAGGTCTGAGAGAAGCATGATAACACATATGGAGATGGAAAGCCATTCTGATGCCAGAGGGGGTTCAATTTCATCATCGTTTTTTGAGGTTGTGCAGGAAGGGCAGCTGTGATGCTTTCCTTCCCTGTCTTCCTCTCTCTGCCTCAGATTTTGCTGAGGAGAAGTGATCAAAGAGGAGATGTGATTTGTGCTCATGTTTCCTTGAAAGCCTCTTGAGAGGCAGAGTGGAGAAGCCCCAAGAGCAGTAGAACATAATTGTTTCCTTCTCCACAATCACAGCAGCAGTGGGCTGCCTCCTCCAGGGTTTGCCTCAGCCTGCCAGGTGGGATTAGGGAAAAGCATTTCCAGCTCAGGAAAAATGACACTTGAGTGGATGTTACCCCTTTGAGTTATTTATTTACTGCCACAAATCCCCTAAGAGGGGGGAAGCTGATCTCCAGCTTTCCCTGGAAGTGCTGCACAAAGTTTTCCAGAATGTCCAGCAAGGGGTTTATGGCAAATCTCTGGCTGTGCCAAGCCCTGCTGGGGATCAGCTGCTGTCCTTTAACATAGCAATAAAGCCAGTAAAAATATCCTTGGTGTCAGGAGGAGTAGGATCAGAGCCTTGCCTTGGAAAAACATGAAAATGATGATGTTGAGAGCATCTCCTGAGTGCTGTTTGCTGTGCTTGGTGGAGACACCCTGGTCAGACAGACTCTGCTGTGGTCTAGGTGTGTGGATGCTCTGATATTCCCACTGCAGGGACTGCTGGAAGTTGGGGAAGAAGTGGGATGTTGCAAAAAAACTTTGAATTTTCCCAAGTCAACTACAAATTTAGAGGGATGTGTATCAGTTATTGGGGAGGGTTTTGTGTATGTACAAAGAGATCACAGTTCTCCCTTTCTCCCCCTGAATAAATCTGTGTGCTGCAATGCCACTGTGCTCTGTAATTAGGAACAATTCAGCTGAAGTCTTAATGCTTTCCAAAAACAATCCTTTGCTTCAGCAGCCTGACTCACACCCTGCTAGAGAGCTGCTGCTAGGCTGAAAAGGAATTTATACTGGAGCAAACAGCCTGTGTGTATTTGTATTTAGAGATATGAAAACCACTTGGTCCTAATTCCAAAACTGATATTAGGTGAAAAAAAAAAAATTAAAAATGGGCACAAGTGAGGTTTCTGCACCCCTTTCCCTCAAGCTTGGGACTCTCCAGACTCTTGAGTTGCCAGCTTTTCCTTGCTGTGGCTGAGGCATTTTGGGTTTGTTTGTGCCATGGAGAAGCAGCAGTTGTGCCCAAAGGCTGCTGCCAAAGAAAACAGAATTAATTATAAAAGTTTTGTGTGCCTGTGGCTTCAAGATTAATCTGTGGTCATAAGTATTCCTTTGATTTAGGATAGTTTGATACGACCTGTGTTTGTGTAAGGCTAATGTTGGGATATGGATCAAATATTGACACTCTGCTGCTTCATAAATGTTCTGCTGTGAGCCCAATGACTTTTGTAAAGCTGTGGTTACAACTTTTTCAGACTCAGGTGTTTCTCCAATTCCTCTGGATAACAACAGCATAAATAGTGGGTGTGCAATTCTGGCACTTGTTCCATAGTGCAATGCCAGCCTGAATAATCACAGCACAGGAACAGGGTCCTGCACCTGCACACAGGAAAGTGGGAGCCAGCAAGCTCAGGAAATACCCTCATTCCCCCCTTCTCTGCTCAATATTGGCTCCTAAAATCCGTGTCCAAAAATAATTGCAAAGAAGTGATTTCAAACTGGAGCTGGTGGCAGCAGTGCTCCTGCAAACGTGTTTGGCACATGAAGTGTTTGAATTCTGCCCTGCTGGTGTGTTCTCCCCTTTGGCAAAAAAAATCTTCAAAAGGTGTCATCAGACCCAAATACTTGGGGAGTTACATTCCAATATTTTTAGTTCTGCTGACAATTTCCCAATCTGCTTCCCGACTTCTGTCCGTGCAGTTTCTTGGTACTGAGACTGTGACCTCTGCCTGGTCTTAGGAAAAAACCAGGGGCATCATGGACCTAAAAATACCAGGTGCTTTAGAAATAATTTGTAAATTTATAAAACAAAGTCCTCCCACTAATTATGAAGGCAAACCTTGAAGTCACAGGTGTTAAGATTTATGTAGTGCAGCTTAAAAGAGAAAATCCTTTCTGCAAAATGTTACAGAACCCCAGACTGGTTTGGGTTGGAAAGGACCCTAAAGCTCATTTTCTTCCACAGGCAGGGACACCTTCCACTCTCCCAGGTTGCTCCAAGCCCCATCCAACCCGGCCTTGGGCACTTCCAGATCTTATTTCTCCTTTAAGTGCATTCAAATACCAGAATGTTCTGATAGTAATGGTTTACACTGAACAGAAGTGAAAAGCAGTAATTGGATTTACTGTGCAAATCACTGACAGTAAGTCTTCTAATGCTGTTAGGACTCCTTAAAATAATAAACTTAAACCTCTATCCCAGCTGAAACCAAAGCTCCCAAGGCGAATAATTACACTTAAAGGCCAGATGTGGTTGTTTTGCAGCACCTTTTTGTGGTTTCTGTGTGTGTGCAGGAGAAAAACCTTGGGCTTTTTTTCCTTTTTCTTTCTGTTTCAGGACAAATAAGCGGGATGGGAAAGACAAGGACTTGCACAGGTCTTTGTTTGTTTTGGAAGAACACCCTGCACAAGGGTGGCATGAACTCAGTGTGTCCCAGCCTGCCTGGCTGCCTACAGCATAGATCCTGACAGACATATTTAATATATCCTACCTGGAAAGGGAGAGCTGCTGGGGAGAAGGAAATACCCCTTGGTATTTCCTTCTGTGGAAATAGAAGTGGTTGGGTGCAGGTGTAAAGAAAATGAGGTCAAGGCCACTGGTCAAGTTTGTTGGTGAGGGCAAATGGGGGAGGTAGGAAAAGTGGTATTGATCTGGGGATATAAGGGCACTGATAAGAGAAATGGGAACAATTTGCATGAAGAACTGGGCAAGCCTGGGCAGGAGAGATAGACAGGAATGAGGCTTCATTTTTGTATACAAATGTGCTTTTTACAAAATTACAAAGGTGTTGTTGGGCCTTACAGATATTTCTTCTGGTGAGAGTCCAGGCAGAAAAATGAGATTCTTTTTCCAAGCAGCAGGTTGGGACTAGTAAGCCAGGCCTAACCACTAGGCTGAGTCTTTTACCTCTTCTGAGCTTTGGCCACCTGGGGAGGCAAGAGCAAATAGTTTGTGACTTGTTTCCTTCCAAGTAGCTTTTGCTTTTTTCCACTTGTGTTTTTCATCAAAGCACATTTCATACCTCCTGCATCAGCCTGGTGGATGCAGGCATTTGTGGAGTTTTTCCCACTTCACTAAGTTTAAAGGGTGGTTGTGCGTTCGTGACTCACTGTACCTTTCTAATGTGTAATAACTTTCTTCTGAAAAATGGTTCTGCAGCACATTGAATTCAGGTGGGTTTTATCATCTTGTGGGATGGCAGAAAAGCACTTGGGACATCCTGCTGTCACTAAGGCATCGAGTACAGAAGTTTATAAAACTGGTACAGAACCTTTACAAGGGATTCAGGGAAGAAATAATGGCTGGGATAGGCTTTGATATCCTGAGTAGGCTTTGTAAGTCCCTGGTTTATTAATTCATTGAAAAATTAAATCACAGAATGGGTTGAGTTGGAAAGGATCTTAAAGCCCATCCAGTGTCACCCCCGCCATGGGCAGGGACACCTTCCACTATCCCAGGCAGCTCCAAGCCCCGATGTCCTGCCTAGCCTTGGACACTTCCAGGGATGCAGGAGCAGCCACAGCTTCTCTGGGCACCCTGTGCCAGGGCCTGCCCACCCTCCCAGGGAACAATTCCTTCCCAATATCTGATATAAACCTGCCCTCTTATGTCACTTAAAAGCCCTTTCCTGTCGTGTCACTCCACGCCCTTGTCAGAAGTCCCTGTCCCTGACTTCCCCTGTGTCAGCAAAGGCAAGTCAGGGTTAACTTTGTTCTTGCTCAGGCAGAGGAGCTGTGGAGAAGGTGCCTGTCCCAAATCACCTCAGGGATGAAGTGTGGGAGGGTGGCTATGGGAAACTGCAGAAGGAATTTTAAAAGGCTCCTGTGACCTGAAGAACTTCGAGAAACAATCACTGGGTGCTGAGCGTTCCTGGGAAAGGAAAGTCCTGAGCTGGGAATGGCTGGCCAGCTCCTCCAGCTCGTAGGTACAGGAAGAATTACTCACCTACACAAATAGCAGAGGTGCCAAAGTGGGTACTAAGTGCCCTGCTGCCCCCCTAAATACAGACAGCTCACAGTCGAGACTTCCACACCTCTGCTCCGGCAGCCTCAAAGTGCTCAGAACCCAAATTAGTGCTGGCCAGGCGCTGGATTTCTTAAAATATTTCCCCAAACCTTGTTCTTTTTCCTGTCTCCTTTCCCCAGTGGGTTGGTGAGTGGTCTGTTTGCTGGGTTTGGGTTTGCTCGTGGGTGGCCTTGAGCTGGAAGGGTCAGGGTTGTCATGACAGGGCTGGTGCAGAGCTGGGTTTTGGGGTAGGGGGCCTTGCCGGACCCTGGCTCAGAGGCTCATTCCTCCTTTAGGAGGCTACAAAAAGTAGCTCAGGCTTGAATCATGAGGCTTGGCCCCTCTGCCTGGGCTGAATGTGAACTTCCCTGAGGGTTTGGGCTTGGACCAGCCAGCAAAATCCCGCTGTTGGAGTTCAGGGGGGCTGCCAAGCTGTCCTAAATTCAGGTGGGTGGTGGAGCTGGATCTCCCCCCATGAGGCCAAATGTGAACAAAAAAGGGTCTGTGATGCAGGGCAGTGGTGTTTGGTTTGGGATGTGTGACTTCTAACCACAAACAGAGTCAATATTTAATAGAAAAGAATGGAAAAATAGTAAAAATAGTAGTTTAAGCAGACCTGTGTCACTTCAACATTGGTGTAAGGGGTATCTTTTGTCCTTTCAAATGTTTATTTTATTTTTATTATTTTTAAAATGAATCTGGGACCCTGGCAGTTTTTGGGGTGTTGCAGTTTGCTGCTCTGAAGGAGCTCTGCCAGCACCATCCTCCGAGCTGCCCTGCAGAGTGAGGGATGGGGAATACACTCATTTTGAGTGAATGTTTTTAAACAAACTCTTTTCAGCTGTGGCCAGACTTGAACCTTCAAATGTTTCCATGTCTGTTGAAAACGGTGTTTCTTTAAATAAAAACTCACACCACCACTCCAGAGCAGAATCCCAGATGGGTTTGGGTGGGAAGGGACCTTAAATCCCACCCAGTGCCACCCCTGCCGTGGGCGGGGACACCTTCCACTCCACCAGGATGATCCAAACCATGTCCAACCTGGCCTTGGACACTTCCAAGGATCCAGGGGCAGCCACAGCTTCTCTGGGCACCCTGTGCCAGGGCCTGCCCACTCTCCCAGGGAGGAATTCATTCCCAGTCCTTTAGATAAGCTCTTTTAGATTTTTTTTAGATAGGTCTTTTAGATATGGGTGGTGTTGGATGCACCTTCTCCTTTCTGAGTGATCCTTGCTCTTCCCATCACAGCAGATTCCTGCAGCAGATGGGATGTCTTGCTGGATAAACTAAGCTATATAAAAATGCCACCCACCCTCCAAGGAGGTTCCCTGCCCTCCCTTCCCACGAGCAGTGCCACCATCCTGGGCTCAACTTGCCCTGATGTTCTGTCATTCCTTTGAGACAGTTCCAGCTCTGGCAAGGTGTCATTTTCCCACCGGGAAAAGTGGCTTCTCAGGCAGCTCCAGCCCAGCTTTCTGCTGGAGCTGTGGCAGAAGAGATGTCCACCCTTCTTGACAAACCTTGCTAGCAACACTTAGGTCATATTCTGCTTTCATTTCCCCTGCTTTGAAAGCAGCCAGACTTCTCCCAAAGCTTCGTGCAGCTGGAAATTGTTGAAGCCTCTCCAGCACCCAGCAACAAATTACAACTGTGAGATAACACACAGCCCTGGGCATTGGCTAGAAATGGCACATTCCAAATATTTTAATTGCTGATTTGTATGTTTGAGAGAAGAAAAACCCTTCAGATGCCGTGCGATGCATGTATAAATTCTGAATTGTAAATAAATATCCTCCCTGGGAGCTCAGATTTTTTTGGCAGTTTATCAAGCAGTGAGGTTTATGTGGGAATATGTTCAGCTGGACTAGAAAGCAATCAGAATTATCTCTGGGATTTTGGAGTGGGATGGGGCTTCCTGAGCTGGGCAGGCATCTCCTAATGTTGGTGTCCATGAAAATTAAGAATTGGGAGCATACAAAAGGACCTCTGGAGGGGAGAGGAGCCAACTTGCATGGAGCAAACTTAAGGTTTTGTCCCATTCATGGCCTGTAAGAGCCAAATCTGTTGTGAGAAGGTCACACATGAATGAAAGCTGCTTCTCCAGCCTTGGCAGAGAATTCCTGCTGCCCAAGCCTTGGGCCTTTGGACAGGGATGCTGCATTCCCAAGGAGGATGGTTGGTACCTGTGGGATTGCTCAAATAACTCCTTGAAAAATTCAAATGTGGATGCACCCAGTGTTGCTTCCCAGGCTGCAAACTGAGATAGATGTGACAGAACTTCTCCTGCTGGAGGAAAATAAAAATATATATTTAAAATGGCAAGAATCCAGTTAGAATAGGTAAAATGCCTCTCACAGACATGAAGCCAGGTTGGACTCTGCTTTGTGCATCTTGGAAATTGCTTTTCACAGGTTCTGACTTCAGTGAAGAGGGGCATGGAGAGGTTTTGTCCCCAGCCTTGAGCAGTCATGTGAGGCTAGCTGTAAAAACCCTCCAGGTGAGCTGCCAGCAGCTTTTCCAGGAGCACCAGGCTTTGGGACCAGTTCTGCCTGTGGGAATGAGCTTGGGAAGGCAGGAAAACAAAGCCTCTAAAAAATACATCTGGTTCTGTCACCTTGGCTTTTCCTTTCTTCACCAGCACAACTTTTTACCTGGGTGGCAAACTGGGACTCTGAAGAGCAATTCTCCCTCCTTTCCCTTTCCTTTGACCCTTAGCTGATGGATAAGGTGGTTCCTGGGAGCAGAGCGTGCTTACCTGGCTGTTCCCAGGCTCCAATATGGGGAGCAGGTGATGCAGAAAATGCTCCAGTGCAGAACAAACCAAGCAGAGGAAAAATATTAATTTAGATTTTTCCAAAAGGCAGCTGGTTTTGTTGGTTTTGCTCACTGGATTATGCAGATGCTCCCTTGGTGTTGGGGATTTCTGATGGAGCTGGTGCTTTCAGCTGTGACAGAAGGTATAAAAGAGGTCATAAATACAGCTTTGACTTCAGGTAAAAAGTAATAAAATCCCCCCAAAAGACAGACAAAACTGCTTCTAAAGCCAGCTTGCAGCAATTTAATACTCTATATATGTGAGACGTTTTAGTAACAGTTCAGAAGCATCAAGAATTCTTAATTTTTCACTGTAAATATTTCCTAGGTTAAAAATAAAATTCCAAACAATTCCCCAGTTCTGTGTGTAGCCCTGATGGATTTGTACCTCCTGAGATGAATTTAATTATTTTTCACCTGGAATACTTCAGGCTTTACTGCCACAATTAATGTTGACTGAACTTTAAAGCTGTAACTTTAGTGGTGTCTTTGCAAATCTGTGGGGTTTTCATTATTTCTCCTCCCCACAAGACAGTATGAACACGTGGTGAGCAGAACAGGGTGTCATCCCTTACCAAAAAAAAGATTTAATCATGAAAATTCTATTTTTAAGGAACCTAAACCTGAACACCTGTGCTGGGAGAGTTTGCAGGAGCTGAGGATCATCTTGGAATGGTTTCTCCGCTTGGTAGCTTCCAAAAGCAAAAGTCATGGAGGCTGAATGTTGCTTGGGATTTTAAACTGAAAATGCGTTTAGAAAGAAGAGAGTCCTCAAGGGAATCAAGGTAAAAATAGCTGCCAAACAAGGCAAAACTGAAGAGGAAAAGAACATTGATATTCAGTATATTCATTTCTCACGGAGCCTGGCGTTAACGGCTCTGCTGGGAAATTACATTATTGTTGTTAAAATGCTGTGGAAATCCAAATAAAGGCTGGGAAGCTACAGGATGTTCTCGGAGGATGCAAGCTTTGCTGGAAGAAAATGAAATAAACAGTTCAGCTCCAACACCTAAATATTGATATAAAGATGTAAAAGTTGAGGAGACTTCACAGACCAGCACGTGATGGGGATGTCCTAGGGCACTGGGCAGGCTCGGAAAGTCAAATATTGTCTGTCCCTGTGAAGCAGTTGGAGTGCATGTGGTGTCCTAAAAAAGCAGGATGTGAGCCAAGGAATAAAGGAATAACAACTAAAATAACAGAGATAGTTACTGGGTTGTGCAGTGAGGAATGGGGTTTAAAAATAGCCTCGCTGATGGGTGGAAAGGGTCCTGGAAGAGCAGCCCTGAGCAGCGGGGGATCCCCATCCTTGGGGACAGCCCTGGTGCTCCCAGACCCTGCCAAGGCCCTTTCCCAGTGCTCCCAGTGAGAGCCCGCTGGGATTGCTGGGAGATGCCAGGGCAGCACGTGCTGCTGCTTCAGGAAAGCAGCTCCTGAGGAGATCTTTAAGTCAGAACAGCGCAGGGCAAGAGCCACTTGTGGGAAAAATCTCCCTGGAGTCCAGGGCTGTGCGGGGACATCGCTGCTTTCCCCACAGTCACTCGGGGCTCACATTCCCATACGGATCCCGTGGAGCCGCTCCTGGCCTGGGACCAGCTCACACTCAGAGTTACTCCCGCTCAACGTTCCCATTGCAGCAAACCAGAATGGGGGCCTTTTCCATGGGCCTTTTCCAACTGCTCCTGATTTTCCAGAGCCACTTTTGTCACGCCAAGAGTTTCTTGCTGACGGTTGTGTTGTCACCTCCANTAATAATAAAACGTACAATACAAACTTATAAAAATGTATAATAATTGCCTATTTTGAAAAATATAGAGACAGTTCAGAAAAATCTTTGCCTAGATTTGTAATAAGATCAAGTGATGGAATATGACAAAAAAAGGAAGTACTTACATGCAATCATCTGTTTACAAGTCTGACAGAAAGTGACTTTTTTTTTTTNATTGATATTCAGTATATTCATTTCTCACGGAGCCTGGTGTTAACAGCTCTGCTGGGAAATTACATTATTGTTGTTAAAATGCTGTGGAAATCCAAATAAAGGCTGGGAAGCTACAGGATGTTCTCGGAGGATGCAAGCTTTGCTGGAAGAAAATGAAATAAACAGTTCAGCTCCAACACCTAAATATTGATATAAAGATGTAAAAGTTGAGGAGACTTCACAGACCAGCACGTGATGGGGATGTCCTAGGGCACTGGGCAGGCTCGGAAAGTCAAATATTCTCTGTCCCTGTGAAGCAGTTGGAGTGCATGTGGTGTCCTAAAAAAGCAGGATGTGAGCCAAGGAATAAAGGAATAACAACTAAAATAACAGAGATAGTTACTGGGTTGTGCAGTGAGGAATGGGGTTTAAAAATAGCCTCGCTGATGGGTGGAAAGGGCCCTGGAAGAGCAGCCCTGAGCAGCGGGGGATCCCCATCCTTGGGGACAGCCCTGGTGCTCCCAGACCCTGCCAAGGCCCTTTCCCAGTGCTCCCAGTGAGAGCCCGCTGGGATTGCTGGGAGATGCCAGGGCAGCACGTGCTGCTGCTTCAGGAAAGCAGCTCCTGAGGAGATCTTTAAGTCAGAACAGCGCAGGGCAAGAGCCACTTGTGGGAAAAATCTCCCTGGAGTCCAGGGCTGTGCGGGGACATCGCTGCTTTCCCCACAGTCACTCGGGGCTCACATTCCCATACGGATCCCGTGGAGCCGCTCCTGGCCTGGGACCAGCTCACACTCAGAGTTACTCCCGCTCAACGTTCCCATTGCAGCAAACCAGAATGGGGGCCTTTTCCATGGGCCTTTTCCAACTGCTCCTGATTTTCCAGAGCCACTTTTGTCACTCCAAGAGTTTCTTGCTGATGGTTGTGTCATCACCTCCAAGCTCTGCATCCGAAGGCGGGACATGAGCAGGAACGAGGATGGAAAAATGGGCTCTGCCTCAAATCCCGCGACCCCCAACACTCCCAGCCACAGCCAGGCTGCTCTTGGAGCTGATCCAAAGTGAATTTGGAGGGTGCTGAGGAGGAGCAGCATTTAGTGGCATGGCCTTCCCAAGATAACCATCAGTTGTCACCCAATTTTGGCACCGGACACGACAGCGAGGAGCAGGAAGCTTTTTAGATCGGTCACGGGTGAGATGCTGAGCATTTTCCAGGAGCGTTTATGTCTGGGAATAGCCAGTGGAAGGCTGAATGGATTTGTGGCTGGCCAGGTGGCTGCCACAGCTGTGCTGTGCTGCTGGATGTCACCCCCTGCCACCGCTGGCATCACGGGCAGAAGGGGTGGCAGGGATTTGTTCCATGGCTGCAGAGGCAAAATGCTCTGGGGGATGAGTTTTCCTGAAAGGTGGAACCATTTTTATTATTGATTTACAACTGCCTAAATTTTTAAATATATATTTTAAAAATGTAAAATAATATATATGTATATATATAAATGTATAATAATAAAACGTACAATACAAACTTATAAAAATGTATAATAATTGCCTATTTTGAAAAATATAGAGACAGTTCAGAAAAATCTTTGCCTAGATTTGTAATAAGATCAAGTGATGGAATATGACAAAAAAAGGAAGTACTTACATGCAATCATCTGTTTACAAGTCTGACAGAAAGTGACTTTTTTTTTTTCAAAAACCACCCCGTGCTGAGTGGGAGGGAGGATACAGCCTTGAGAACCACAAATGCAGAGAGGGAAATTCTTCTGGGATAGCAGAGAGGGGGAAAAAAACCCAGCAGGAATTCAGGCGTAGATGTTCAGGCGTAGTGTCTAAATTTGGATGCTGGATTTTTGCAGACCCAACAGATCCCACTTGTGTGGTTCATTTTTTTTCCCCCTCTTTATCAAAAAGAAAACTCTTTGCAGTCCGTGGCTGGAGTGTCCAGTTGTGGAAGTGCATCCAATGGGGAGAGTTAATAATATTTACCTAAAACATGCCAGAGCCCACGTGGAGTCTGAGAGATTGGGCTGGATAAAACCAGTATGAAATCCCTGCTATCCTGGGAGTCACTGGAGGGGCTTTTTTTTTCCCACCAGCCTCTGATGCTGTGGAGCAGTTGTGGTGACAGCATGGATGTGACGATACCCTTGTAGCCAAAGGAATATTTTTAGCTTCCTCGTTTTCCTTAAGGAAAATTACATCCTGCTTGTGACATTGGGAGGATTATTTTAATTTATATTAATAGGGGAAGAAGTTGAAGCTGTGGGACAATTTCCAGAGCACTGTCATAAGCAGCAGTGAGAAAAAATGCCAAAAAAAAAAGGAGAGGATACAAGGAAATATTTCCAGCTTACTGCTGCAAGAAAAACATTTAATGTGGGATATCATGGTATTTAACATACTCCTAGAATGGTTTGGGTTGGAAGGAACCTTGAAGCTCATTCCCTGCCATGGGCAGGGACACTTTCCACTATCCCAGGCTGCTCCAAGCCCCAGTGTCCAACCTGGCCTTGGACACTTCCAGGGATCCAGGGGCAGCCACAGCTTTTCTGGCCACCCTGTGCCAGAGCCTGCCTACCCTCATGGGCAAAAATTCCTTCCCAATATCCCATACATCTCTGGCAGCGAGAAGCCATTCCCTGTGTTCTGTCCCTCCCTCACTTTTCCCAAGTTTCTCTCCAGCTCCCCTGGAGCCCCTTTAGGCTCTGGAAAGGGCTCTGAGGTCTCCCTGGATCCTTCTCTTCTCCAGGTGAACACCTCCAGATCTCCCAGCCTGGCTCCAGAGAAGAGAGGCTCTGTGGACTCATGAAATTTCACAAGCAAAAAATCATAGATTTAGGTGATTGGAATAATTTCCTCTGACTTACTGCATGTGCAATGTCATTGTGCTGGAAGGTTTGATGGATTATAATTAATAGCAGGGAGTGAATTCAACCCAGTTTCCCCAGTGGCAGTGGGATTAGAACTGGATGATCTTCAAGGCCTCCCTTCCAACCCAAACCATTCTAGGATTCTATGGAAATGCCTGAGCAGCCTCACTCGGAGCTTTCTGTGATCCAAAGGAGCTGTGGGTTTCCTGCTCACTTCAGTAGCTGCAGGGTGTATAGGGCACACAGCACAGACATCCTCACACTGCTTGTGCCCCAAGCCAATTCCTTGAAGGGGTCAGGCTGCAAGAAATCCTGTGCCAAGCTCAGAAGTAGCTCAGCACACTGACTGCTCCATGGCATCATCTCCAAAGGGATCGGGAAGGGTAATTTTTTTAATACAAATATCATTGTTCCCATTTAGGGAGTTACTCTGTGGTGAAAAGGCTCATATGTGTTAGTAAAGTAGACACTGAGGAGGTGACACAGTTTATTAAATTACCCAGTGAAATAGGGACTAAAATGATCACCAAAGAAGGTAACAGCACAAATTTAATCCTTCTTTTTTGTGGCCTTAAAATGACCTCCCACTGAAATCTTCTGTGCCCATAAGGCAGCTCCATCCCTTAGGAAGCTGCCACAAAACTTCAGCTGATGTTAAGAGATTGGGGGGAGAAAAATAGGTTCAGACTTCTGCCACTACTGAAGTAAGTCACAAATACTGAATATTTTCATTTTTAACATGGTGGGGATTACTGCCTTCCTCCAGCTCCTCCAACTCACACAGGGCTGCAACCTTGAGTCCACTCTGCTGCTGCTGCAGAGGCTCTTTGCTTGCAAAAGCAAGTCTGAAAGAGAGAATGGTGGGGGTTGCAGAGGCGGAATAAAAGGCAGGGTATTGATTTTATAAAAATCCAGCATCACCTTTGGTACTCTGTTAAAGTTACACCAAGGGAGAGCTGGCACAACTTCCAGAGGGATAATTACAGCCCCAGCCTGAGTGATGTCTGCGTGCTTGGGGCTTGCAGAGCGAGCTGGGATGAGAAATGCAGGCGCTGAGCCTTCCTGGGCTCAATAGCTGGCATGTTTTACATATCTGCTGGCTGTAAACTGTTCTTCACCCAGGGGGTGGCTGGGCACAGAACAGGCTCCTCACAACACCAGCCTGACAGAATTCAACAAGAATTTGGACAGCACTCTGTCCAAAGACACGTGGTTTGATTCTTGGGGTTGTCCAGTGCAGGGCCAGGAGTTGGATTTGGTGATCCTTGTGGGTCCATTCCACCTCAGGATATCCTATGATTCTATAATGAAAACGTTTTAAAGCCCACACAAAATAAGACATAGGAAGAAAACCAATCCACCAAAAGATTTCTCCATATTGTATCATTTCTCCCACTAGCACCTTTCTCTTTATCATAGTTATTCTTGGCTATATTTTGTGATCTTGTTTACGGTTGTGACACTAACAGTTTTGGTTGTGAGATACGATAACCACGAGATGAGATAACAGATTTGGATATGAGAATAAGGGGGCTGTAAAGCGTTTTCCAGCACTTGTGGGAGCTGCCCGGGCTCCAACCATCGCATCCTCATCAATCACTGCGACCGTCCCTAAATTAACAGCGCGGTATTAATGCCGGGGAAGGTTGGGGCGGGTTTATCCATGAAAAACGGGACTGTCCGGAGCTCAGCCCGGGAGGCGATGCTGGGGCGGGGCGGAGTCGCTGCCTGGGTCAGCTCCAGGACTTTCCCTCTGTGCCTCTCGATCCACGGGGTGCGAGACACCCAAATTCCCGACCTGGGCTCTGTCTGCGTCTCCTGCTGAGTTTCCCTGCTCCTGGCCGGGCTCTCCAGGCATCCTGGTGGGTACAGGGAGGAGCAGGATGTCGCTGCTCCTGTGCCTCGGGGAAGCGCAGTGTCCCTGTCCCTCTGCTTCCAGCCGCTCCTTCTGCTGGCCCTGGGCTTCCAGCCGCTCCATCCTGCTGGCCTTCGGGCGCTGCCTGTGTGCCATCCGGGGAGGAGAGCGGGATGTGTGCAGGCTCCCAGCCGGGATAGGGATGCGGGACACGGCGGGGCTGCGGGAGCCTCATCCCGCTGTTCCCTGCCGTTCCTGGCTCTCTCGGTCTCCTCGCAGAGGCTTCTCAGGGCCGTGCCGGCTGTTTTATCTCCGTGCTTATCTTCAGATGAAGCCGCAGCTGCTTCGAGCTGAACCCGGACCCTGCGCTGGGAGAGCTCCGGGAAGGGCCGATGGATGCAGAGCGTGGCTTTGGCTCGGTGCGGGGACACGGGGGAGGCTGTGACCCCACAGCATTCCAGAGCCTCTTGCTCTGCGATTTTGGCCTCCCGGCAGCTGACCTTGTAGCTGCAGCAGTTGCTGGTTGTGAAATGGTGACGCTCCTTGGCGACTCGCGGAGCTGTCAGCGAGCTCAATGGAGTGGAGGCACCAGCTGTTCTTAGTGTCATCTACACATTATATATAAAAATATATATCGATGTAGCCTTCGGTCTAGACCCAAAGTAGATTACCGAGCATATCTTTTACCAGGATATTAATAATGACCCTGTGCTGGACTCCAACCTCAGAGTGCCAGGGTGGGGAGGCAGCTTGGGACCTGTTTCTGCTGTTCTCTGCTCCAGAGGTTGGATTCCCTTTAAGTAAAAGCTCTTCTCAGAAGAGAGTCATAGCCCAGTATCTCCAGTTGGGGTCCAGTAATGTGGTGAGGGCTGGAGAGGCTGTCAGAGTCTGGGGCTGAGGTCAAGGGAGTAGCTGGTGTTTTAATTCACAGAAAATACATATTTATCCTTAACTCACAGCATCCTTGGAGTTTCCTCTCTGTGCTGCTGGCTCCTGGAGCTGTGAAACAACTCAAACCAAAAGTGGTGCTCCTAGGGTAAAAACCAGTTCAAATTAAAGAAATGTTCGGCTGGTTTTTATAAACCTCTTTGGGGAAAGTTGCATTCTTCTTCTGCTGCATTGTTGTAGGACAAACCTGTAATTTGGAGCAGTCAAGTGGCTGCTGCTTGATGGAGATCCCTCTGCTTCCCTCATTCAGGAAGGACAGAGGTTTGGGAATGGCAGCAGCTTGGCCAACATGAGTGTCCTGAGGGATTTGAAACTGCCTCAGGTGTTGAGAAAAGGGGATCCTCCTCTCCTAACTGAGTGTCCTAGCAGAAAGGCCACAAGCCTTTATATATAAATAGACAGAGGTCTCTCACTTCCATAATTACATTTATAAACAGAAAATAAAGACTTTCATTGATGAGAGAAAATGAAACTGCCACAGGTGATCACATTTTGAGAAAAGAGTTCCTCTATCACATAAAAAATGTGGATGAATGTGATGGTTGTGCAGCTGAAATTGCTAAATGAGTAATACAAAGTCATTCTGTCTCATTCTCAGGAGAGTATTTTTATCCCTAGGTTAAGATACTCTTCACCCCAATTTTGTTTCTGCACAAATTAATATTCTCCTGGGAAAAACATAGTCTGTAAAATCAGTGATGAAAAATAATAACCAACCCAGTGCCCTACACACAAGCAAAGGACCAAGAAAACCCTGAGAACCTGCCCAATGGAAAAAAATCTGAAAATGAAGCTTTGAAGCATCTCAGAAGTAAAACACACCAGGAAATTATCATTCTGCCTTTGAAACGAACAAACTACCTAAAGCTGCTCCTCTCTGTGGAGCAAAAGGTTCTCAAGTCCATAATTAAAAACAAAAATAGAAAATAAGGACCTGTATTGATAAGAGACTTTTCTTCCTTCCCTACCAAAGAGGTTTAAAAAAACCCTCACTTCCAAAATCTTAATTTGCCTTAAAAATAGAGATTAGGGAGCTACCACTCTACCATGAACTCTCCAGCGTGGAAGAAGTAGCTGCAGCTCCAACTATTCCGTGACTCCAAGACCTGGTTGTCTTGAACCACCAGCATTTATTTAACTTAATTAAAAGCTTTATTAAAACCTTAATTGCAAAACATGAGAGGATGAACAACTGTGCTCGACACCTATGTGGGATGAAGGTTTCCCGTCCCCAAGGGATTTGCCCACCTTCATCTTCCTCAAAGCCAGCTGAAGCTGCTCTGCTTTATTCCGAGACAGGTGTGAGCGATCCTGGTTTTCCTGTTCCTGAGGCCAAAGGGAGGTACCAGGAGGTCCCCTTGAGGATCGACGGTGGTTCCTGCATTTCCTGGCTCTACCCGAGGCCACACGTGCCCCATCCAGGTGTTTTCCACCGCGGGCCTTTCTCTTTCCATGCGGCTGCTTCGGCAGACGTTCGTTCTCACTACTGATGCTTCTCTGCTACTCTTTCAAGGCACTTTGATAAGAGAAATCCAGAACTGCCTTCCAGGCTGAGTTCCTGTCCCTGGGACAGGTTTCATGGTGCTAGGTTTAGAGGAGACAGGCAGAGATCCGTCCTAAGGAGACAGCTGTGTTTGATCCCGAGGGGAGCCACCCCCATACGGTCTTTTCCTTCTCTGATTACTTTTTTCCTCCTTTGGCTGAAAGGAAATGGTATTCCCGTTTTGGGCTGGAATTTTCTCTGTCTTGCCAATGATTTTGGTTCTGGTCTTCTCCAGCTGTGACTGTTGGGGGTCGGTCACCGCCATTGTGGTGTGACCCGAGACTGATTAAGGCTCAGGGGCTTGGGGGGAGCAGTGCCAGTCCTACCTAAGAGCTCGCCCTGTTTCTCCACATGCTTCCCAGCTGGTTGTTTGGAGTCAGCCAACCATTCCTACAGGATGGACCCGATAGACCAGGTTCAGAGCAGTACCATTAGGATGGGAATTCTTTATTTGGGGTCCGTGGCGAATCACAGACTGGTCTCAACGAGCCACGGCCAGGAATACGCAGGCCACTCGGTGCCCTCGGCGGGTTCCTGGAGCACCACCAAAACCCCCACCCCTGGCATGTGTCCCTGCGCCGCTCCCTGGGGATGCTGTGCCCGTTTGGTCCCGAGCTGCTCGGGCTGTGCCCGGGTGCAGGAGCCGCGGCACGCCCGGAGCATCCTGCGGAACAGGGAGAGCCGCTGCCGGCGGCCCGGGGGCTCCGGACCTCCGGGGGCGGCTGGGGCTGTGCTGGGGAGCGGCACCGGGCGCTCTGTCTGTGCCTCCCGATCCACGAGCAGCGGGATACGCGAATCCCGCCGCTCCCGGGCCGGGCTCTCGGTCTGGGTGTCTCGATCCGTGCGTTCAGCTGCAGCCGAGCGCTCCGGTGTCGGGGGCTCTGTCTGGGTGAACCGCTGGACCACGGGCGGTTCTGTCTCGGTTGGGGCGGGGGTGGAGGGTGTGGAGGGCACTGCCAGGGAGCTGTCCGGCGTGGCCTTGCCCGAGCAAGCCACGCAGCTCCTCAGGCGGCGGCACTGCCCGCGGGCCGCGGTGTTGGCGGGCGGCAGCGGGACGGGGCTGCACCCAAGCGATTGCGGCCCCTGGCCCCTCACCAGCCTGCCCGAGCTGGGACGGCTCCCGCCGCTCTTGGCGCTCTGCTGGAGGCGGGAATGCCGTGAGGACCTGTCCCCACAGGCGAGTGGAGGCGGGCTCGGGGGCTGCTGCACCTGGAGGTGAGAGGAGAAAGAGACGCGGGAGGTGTGGGATGGAGACGGCTGCCTCGGGCTGCTGCCGCCGGCCCCATCCCCGCCGGTCCCTCCAGCCCCATCCTTCGGCAGGTGCCTCTCGGACGGCTGAGGGCTGAGCTTGCCCTTCTCCATGGGCTTCCTCTGGCAGCTATCCCGGGGAGCTGCAGCCTCCGGAGCGCGGTGCCCTGCGCTGCTGGAGCGCACAGCACGGCATGCTCCCGAAACAGCCCCGGGACCCGCAGTGCCACACGGGCCCTGGAGCCAGCACGAGGCGTCTCAGTGTGTCGCATTGTGTCACAATGGCCCCACGGCACCGCGAGGCATCGGTGTCACAATGGGCCCGGGCACCGCGAGCCCCCTCTGTGACACAGCCAGGACCGGGCAGGGGGCAGCCCCTGTGTTCTGGTCCTGACACTTCGTCCCGATGGGAGCGTGTGGGGATCCCACCGCAGATCCCGGGCAGCGGAGCGGGGGCGCTCCCAGGGCTGTTCGAGCATCCCGTTCCCGAACTGCTTGGAAGGGCCGGGCTGTCCCGAAATCTCGGCCCGGCTCTGCTCGGTCGTGCTGCCCACGAGGTGGCGCTCTCTGCCTGCTAATAAAGCCCATTGCGCTCATTTAATAATTGTTAATTAGTTCCCCCTCCCCCCAAGGACTGCCTGACCCCTCGGCTGCAGGGATGCTGCCAGTCTGAGGACGGGACAGCTCCGAGCCCGGGGGTTTCCAGCCACACGTGAAAGCCTGGAGACACAGACACAAGAGTGCACCACCACCCCACCAACCCCACCTCCTTAACGGACAGAGACGCTGCTAATTGATTTTTCAACCCTTAATTTAACACTCCCTTGGCACAGCCTTGTCCTACAGCTCAGATGCTTTGCCCTCTCCTTGCCCTGCCCTAGCAGACCAGGGAATCTGTCCCTAAAGGCGTGGCACAAGATTCCACGGGTTGGGATGTGGATCCTGAGCAGTTTCTGGGCACCCTGAATGCCCAAGGCCTGGCTGTGGGGGCTGGGAAAAACGCCCTCCCCTTCAGCAAGGGGCTCCTGAAATCCCTCCTTGGAAACAAGAGTAGTTCGGGAGGGAAAAGTGATAGGGGAGCTGATGGTGCCCTTTGCCAGCCGGCATTAAAAATTCATGTGCGTGATGGGTTCTTCCAAATAAGTCCGTGAAGGATGAGTTCCTCTCTCCCTGGACACGCTGGCAAAGCACTCCAGCTGCCTCCCCGCTCAGGTGCCACCAGGGTCACGATGTCTGTGCCTGGGGACGGGCTCTGCTCCCTCAGGGCGTGGGGTGCAGGCTGTCCGTGCACGTCGGGATGAGGGACACCGGGTGTCTGGAAAGATGCGTGTCCCACAGGAGGGTGGGGTTGGCTGGCATCAGTGGGGGCTGTGCTGGGCGGTGACCTGGAGGGCAGGGAGCAAGGAAACCTGGTGGGAAGGGGTGTGGAGTCCTGGATGGGAAGGGATGCAGGTACCCGAGAGAGGTGGGATGTGGGGAAGGATGCTGGGTGGGATGTGGGTGCCCCAGCCATGAGGTACACGGGATAACCTGGGCAGGGAAGGATAGAGGGAGGCGTGGAAGGTGCCCAGGTGCCCTGCCAAGGGGGGGTAGCCAGGAGGGACCAACAGGGGAGTGCTGAGGGTAACGCAGCCTGGAACATGGGGCGAGGAGAGGGGTGGGATGCTGAGCTCCTTGGGGGACGGGATGGGATGTAGAGGTCCTGGGGTGGAGAGCCGCGGTGCTGAGTTCCCGAGGCGGGAGGAATGGGATGCTGAGCTCCCGGCGGGGGAGGAATGGGATGCTGTGCTCTCGGGGGGGCCGGGCCGGGATGCTGAGCTGCCGGGGATGCTGAGCTGCCGGGGGCCGGGCCGGGCGGGCCGGGGGGCGGCTCCACGTGGCTCATTAGCAGGAGGCAATTTAATATTTATGAAGTGTTCTTGTTTGAATCCCAAGTCTTCGGCTCCAGTTACAAGGAGCTGCGTCACCCTGGGATCACATGGTAATTGTTGCTATTTCCAGGATCCCAGCCTCGCAGAGTGGCACAAGAGCTCTTTCCCCTTTTCTTGTCCTTTTTTCCCCGCCGCCTTTTCCCTTGTTCGCCGCTGTTTTCGGGGCGGTTTTTGCTGGCCCCTCGGCCGGCTCGGCGCTGGCGGGGCGATGCCGGGGCCGCTGCTCTGAGCCGGGGCGGGCGCAGCCGCTCCCCCGCCCCTGCCCCTGCCCGGGAGCCGCTCCATGAGAGCGGGACCGGCCCGGCGCCCCCAAAATGACCGAGCTGGAAGGGGACTTCACCAAGCTGCTGCTGCTGAAGGAGGAGCGGATCAAGGAGCTGGAGCGGCGCCTGGGGGAGAAGGACGAGGAGATCCAGGAGCTGCGGCGGCGGCTGCACAAATGCCAGTCCGTGCTGCCGGCCCCCAGCCCGCACATCGGGCCCCGCACCACCCGGGCGCAGGGCATCTCGGCCGAACCGCAGACCTACCGCTCCTTCCACGACCTCCGCCAGGCTTTCCGCAAGTTCACCAAGGCCGAGAGGTAGGGATGGCACCCCTTTTTCCCCGCTCCCGCGAACCCCGTTCCCGAGCGGGGTGGCCGGGACACCGCGTCCCCCCCACCTGGGATCTCCGGCACGGACCGTGCCCGGGGCGTGGAGCGGCTCCGAGCCGCCGGGAAGGAGCCCTGCGGGGGATCGGACAGCCCGGACCTCCCTCCCTCCCTCGCTTCGCTCTTCCCTTGCCCGCCGCGGCTCCGCTGCGGCTCCCGGGGGATGCTCGGCCGGAGCGCGGGGGGGCGGCCGTGCCTCGCCGGCGCTGGGAAAAGTTTGCGGCGGGGCCGGGAAGTTGTTCGGTGGCTGCTCGAGAGCCGCCAGCACCCCCGGCAGCCCCGTTCCCGAGGCAGGTGCTACCCCTCGCCCCGGCCCCTCTTTCCCCACCCCATTCTCCCCAAAAACAAGCCCACGCTGCTCCACCCGTGCTTTGCCCCCTGTTATCCCGGTGGGACTCGCTGATCCTGGAGGACTTCTTCCACATTAATGATTCCATGATTCTATTTCCCTGCGCTGCTGTCAGGCTCCCACTGAGAGGTTTTTTGGGGGGAGCATTCGGTCTACATCACTCAGCCCGGGGTCTTGGGGACTGCCCTTTTTCCATACATGTGGGAAAACTGGGGAGCATGGTGCTGTGCTGGCTGCTGGGGAGGTTGATGTGATGGAGAAGTTGTGTGTGACTACAGTGGTGACCCTGCTTTGGGCAGAGGCTGTGGCTGGTGCTTCTTGAGCAGGGCACAGTCTCGTGTCCTCTGTGCAGAGCGATTTATTTCAGCAGAGCCATTCCCGACGGGATCTGTGTGTGGGTGAGAATCTACAACTCCTGCCTCAGCCCACTCCCCAAATGTGCCTAGACCAAACTCCAGCCCTTTTCTCCTCACCTGTCTCCTGCCCCTTGTTAATGAGACTATTGCTCAGAGGAGGAGAACTTGGCCTTGGGCTTTTTTTATTCATTATTATTCTTTTCCCTGCCCGTGGTGATTTAATAAAGCAAGCTGCTGTGCCCAGGGAGGTGTGTGAGTGTGAGCTGAGCGTGTCGTTAATCCTTCCCTGGGGCAGTGCGTCCCTTTGCACCCCCTGCCCAAGGCAGAGGCCAGGTGGTGTGGAGGGAGAAGAAACCATGTCCAGCTTTTCCTTTTGCTGTTGTTTTTTTTGGAGGCAATGATCATCCTGATCCTCATCTATCACAGGGAAGGTGACAGTGACCTGGCACCTGTGGTGAGGGCAGGGACCCAATGTCCCCACCCTGTGTAATCACTTATTTAGAAGTTGTTAAACCTGCTCATGGCTCTAGCGAGGTTTAGTCCTGGCCTGAGGTTTTCCTGTGCTGTTCCCAGTTTGGGCTGGCAGGCCAGCTGCAGGAAAAGCTGTGCCCATGTGATGCAGTGAAGGTCGTTTTTCCTATCCTGCATCATTCCCATCATCTGCAGATGATGTTTCAGTGGGCAGAAAAAACTTCTGGTGGGGCCTGTGGGCAGTTCCAGGCTGGAACTCCATCCCCTGGCATCCCCCCATGCCTCAGCCTCCCTCGTGGTAGCCATGACAATGGTAACCAAGCCAGACTGGGATTGCTTTTGGGTTTTAATTCTTAATTCTTCCTTTAATTCTGCTTAATTCTTCTCCTGTCTTGTTGCTGGGAGAGTGCCGGGCGGCTCCATGGTGTGCTGAGCACACTGTACCCACAACATCCCTTTTTCCCCCATTTTCACCCCAAATCCCTCCTCACTATGGGCTAGATCAAGGTGCGTTTTCAATGGGCAGTGTCTGGGTCCTTGGTCTGGCTCCAGGGTGGTGTCCTGGGATCAGGGAGAAAAGGGCTGTGCTGCAGAGGCCTGTGCCAAGAGCACGATGAGCTTTCTCTGCTCCCTTTGCCGGCTGGAGGCAGGAATGGCTCTGCCTGGTGCCAGCTCCCCTCAGTGTCCCCGGGGCTTTCTCTGGCTCTGCCATCTCAGAACTGCTGACAGCACTCGGCTGATTTATTCATGGGAGAGCTCATGCACCTCCAGCAGCCTCCTGCCTGTGCTCCAGCAGCAGTAGCAGCATCCCAGCTCTCCATCCCACAGGTCCTTAGCTCCCTGGGAGGCTGAGGATGGGGAACATCTCTTTTCCAAAACCCACAGACAACTTCCAGACCATAAAACCCCCAAGAGGATGTACAGTCCCGCTTGTTTTCAATTGCACGCCAACAGAAACCTTTTTACCTGGGATCAACCTCCAAACACTTTTTCATCTCTGAAGATAAAGATGTAGTTATTGACAATATAATTGGATTTCTTTATTGTGTGTAATATACACCGACATGTAATACTGTCAAGGAGTTGAAAGAGGCAAACTATGGGATGACAGGAACTCAAACAAGGATAAATCCCAGCTGAAAGTGGAGAATGGAGTTAGTTTAAATATGTTGTGCCTCTTGTAATGCACCCCTGTCACGTGCAGACAGGCTTGCAGAGATCCAAAGAATGGGGATGTGTAAACAGAAAGATGGTGAAGGATGTGTTACCTTTGGTCTGGAAGTGTATTTTTATGCTGTTGTTCCTTCTGATAACATGAAAATATAAATTTTAACAGCAGAAAGCATTGCTGTGTAGCTGGCCAGGTGCTATCCATGTGTCTATATCCGATGTGTAAATTACATTTTCTTTCAAAATAGCCACTTTCTGTGCCTGTCTTCAAAATAATTCCTGCCTGTAGTTCCTTGATCCGTTCCAACCAGCAGAGATTTGAGCTGAGAGCGGAGCCACACTTCTTGTAAATGATTCCTTAATTTATTTATGGTCAGTGAGTTTTGATTCACTTTTACCCACAGCCACTGAGTGTTTCGGATCACACAAGGCCTCAGGGCTGTCTGATCCAACATCTGCCAGTCCCTTATGGCAACACAAAGAAAGAAAACCAGTTTGTCCCTGTTTTTCCTGGCGGGGTAGGAGCCATCCGTGGATGATGCAGCAACCCAGGCACTTTGCTAAAGTGCTGCCCAGTTGCTAAGCAAAAGCACTGCAGATGATCGATGATGCAAAAAGTAAATGCTGAGGTGTGGCAAAGCCAGGACTAAGAGCTGGATGAGCCCTGCCTGTCCCTGCACCCAGGGGTGCTCATCTGTGGCTCCCCAGCACCCAGAGGTGCTCTGTGCCCTGGGAGCGACTGACCTGAGCCCTAAGGCAGCCAGCCACTGGAATTTCCAGATCATCCTCCCTGGAAATTCCAGTGGCTGGCTGCCTTAATTCCAAGGTGCAACATCTAATTCTAGCTAAGTCCTGCTTATGTGGAAGCCTCCTTCAAACCGGGGCGGCGCAAAATGACTTTGGGAACTCTGGAATATATTTTGGAATAGTGACTGAATCTTTGCTGAAGCCCCGGCCCTGCAGCAATTCCACATTTTGTGTGTGGTTATATCCTCAGCTTCCCAAATCCAGTTTGGACCGTGCCATCCCTGGATTTTTCCATGCCTGTTTCAGTCTGACACAGTGCCGTAGGTTCAGCCTCAGCAGCATTTAAGACAGATGAGTTTTCCCCACCCTGTTCCCGGTAATTTACCTGTCCTTCTTGGCTCCCTAACTTTTTCTGCAACTTTTACATGGATTTTCCCCCCTTTTAAACTTTATTTCAGGAAGCATTTGCCACAAGATGGCAGTGGGGCCTAACATTTAAGGTGAGGTGTTGGGGTGTATTGTGGTTTTAGCCTCCCAGTCCCGGACCAGTCCTCCTGCCTGTGGTTTTCCAGATAAAATCAGGCATGAATCCTTGTTTCTCCTGCTTCCACCTTCCCTGAGGTGTTGGGGGATACTTTGCTGTGTTCACCCAAGGTGTTTAAACTCAGGATGAAAGGCTTTGGGTGGTACCAGGGATGGAGGATTGGAACGGATCCTCTTGATTTAACGCAGCAAAACCTGGGATAAGCTGGCGTTTGCTGATGGCCGTGGTAGGATCAATCCATCTCTGGGGGTTGGGTATTGCTCAGGCCGGGACCAGCCATGCCCAGGGTAAAAACTGGCCAGCCTGGGAGGTCTCCAGTTCAAAACTCAAGGCAAAGTCACCTTCAAAGCTGTACTGGGGCTGCCCCAGGCTAAAGCAGAGATGTCCCGCACAGCCCTGCAATTCTCCATCTCTTTCCCCCCCTATAACACTTTTGTCTCACATCTCCACCTGTCCTGGAGCTGGTCTGTCGATGGCCTCCAACCCCCTGAGCATGGCAGGAGGGATCTTCCCCCTCCCTGGAGCCGTGTCCTTCCTCCCTCAGCTCCTTTCTGGGAACTGAGCTGCCTGCCTGCGTTAATTTAGCCATGATCTCATCAGCTGCCAGCCACTAAAGCGATATCGATCCTGCACTCAGCCTGCCCGTGAAAAACAACCCAGCTGCTTCCCCACTACCTGGAACCACCCTCCCTCGGGGCCTGGGCAGCCTGGAAAAGGAGCTTTTGCCTGTTTTTTTTACTGGTGGGAGACCAGTGCGTGACCTGTGGCCAGTGTGTGACACTTCAGGCTTTAGGCTGAAGAAGGACAGTTTGGGACTGTCCTCATGCAGTATTTGACACTACTCAGCAGCTATGTCTGAAATAGTTCAAATAGGGAGCTTTTGCTGGATCTGAGTCTGCTGTTTCTCTCTGTAAGGGTCAGCATTGCTTTGCAAAGATCAGAGGAAGGATAGCAGTGATTTTGCCATTAATTATGACTCTAAAAACACCTCTCTTCCTCATTTACCCTTCCTCAATCCAGCCCCATCCGCTCCTGATACGCTGCAACAGCAAATTCCTTGGATGCTTCATCCCTGGGTGATCCCCACCAAAGATCAGAAGGATTTTATTAGCTGGAATTATATTGGCAGAGGAGGAATTAACACTGTTCTCATTGCTTGTTGTGTTGGGAGTGTATGGCTGCTCCCAGGGGAGGGAAATACAGAGGAAAGTTTGACAGAGTTGTTTAGCTTTGGGGAGAGCTGGAAAATATTGCAAAGAGGCTGATGGAAGTGGGAGATGGACTCTTTGCTTGCTCCTCTGCTCATTTGGATGGAGCAACTTGTGGCATGAAGCAGTGGAGGGTATTGAGTGAAGATGGGGGGGACAAGGGGGCTGTCACTGCAGGGAGAGGTGTGACATCAGCCCCTCGAGAAGTCCAAGGTCAGACAAATAAGCACAGAAGGGTTTTAGAAAGGGAGAGAAGCAAATGTTTATGGTTAATCAATGGAAATAATTTCCTGTCTTTTAATTTTTAATGGGCTGAACTCACTGCTCCCCCCTTCTCTGGGCATCACTTCCCTTTGGTTTACAGGAGACCTGAAAACCGAGCCAGGATGGGGGGAAATTTGGCTCCCAAAGGGCATCAAATGGTGCCTTTCCACTGGGTACAGCCTGGCGTCTGTCTGTCTGTCTGTCTGTCTGTCACCAGCAGCCCTGGTCACCCAATCCACCTTTTCCATCGTATCCCTTTGGTGCTTCCTCACGGGCACAGCGGTGTCACCACTAGGACAGCACAGCAAGAGCAGCTAAACTCAGCTTGCCCTTCCACCTCCTCCAAAAATAGCATGAAACAGGTATTAGTTTATATATAAACATCTGATTTTTTTTTTTTAAATTGATTAATTTATATATAAACATGTTAAATTAAAAAAAAAATAATTAGATTATTTGACATGATCCCTGGTCCTGGTGAAGAAAGGAAGGGCAAGCTGGTAGGATTATCATTTTTCTGGGTGATTTGGGATGAAAACTTGGGTTCTTTGTCTTTGCTGTGTGTTTCTCAGGTCTGCCCCGAGGAAGGGCACACACATCCCAAGGCTGTCCTCAGCAGGAGCAGGGAAGGAGGCAGTGCCCATCCCTGGCTGACGCAGGCTCTGTCCCAGCGGCGTCATCCCAAATTCTTCCTTCGGCCTATTTTTAAATGCCTCAAGTCAAGGGAGGTTTTTGGAGCCTCCCTTGGGGCACCAAACCACAGGCCCAGATATTTCAGGGCAGCTGCCAGATCTCCATGTCCCCCACCTTCCATCTGCCTGGAGCTCTGCCTCCCAATCTCAGAAAATCTGGTTACGTGTGAGCTCTAAACCTCAGCTATGCTCCCAGGTGAGACCACCAGAAACTGCATTCCTCCTCTGGATCTTTGGTGTGAGTGGATTTATAAAAATACAAAAAGCTGGGAGTTGGGATTATGTTGTTTTTCTGCAGCAGCTTGTGGACATCTCTTGGTTTGGAGGAGAAAAAGGGTCCTGTGTCTCTCTTGCCACTGCGTTTTTAAAAGCAGCACGTGGATGTGGTGGTGTAAAACTGCTTGGTCTCACTCTTCATTTGGCCTCTTTTATAATTTCTGTCAGATTTTTTAAAATAATTTTTGTCAGAATTTTTGTGTCACTTTTGTCGGAATTGTTCTGCCATTTTTGTCAGAATCATCCCTCATGATGGAAAAGGTAATTCTCCAGTGAAGATCCCCCTGGGTGGTGAAGTCTTATCACAGTAAAATGGGACAGAAAGGACTAAAGTAAAACTCTGAGTGCCTCTTTCCTAATGAGAAACTTCAGGAAAAAGCCTTCCCAAGGTTTCCACTTGGTTGTGGAGTTGCTGCAGGTCCTGGAAAATCTCTCACAGAGCTTGGCAAGGGGCTTCCTGAAGAGCTTTCCCCTCTTGACCATGACCTCCAGAGTGGAAAAGATGAGGATTGCTTTTTTTTCAAATAGATTTTTTTCTGTGTCCTGCTCATGGGTGTTCTCGGAGCATTTTTGTTCCATTAGTAATAAAACCCTGCAGTCACAAATGAGGAAGAAGAGGCTAAAAAAGGAGGGAGGGAGGCTGAACTCAGGCCCACGGGTGGTGGCAGGAACTGGGATTATCTTGGGGATCCACAAGGATAAATGATTGAGATAATTTTAAATTTAAAGTTCAACTTTTGGATTTAATTTGTGTTGGGGGCTGAACCTGAGTGTTGTGGGAATTGCTACAGGAGAGGGGGAAAAGCTCTCCCATAATGGGATCAATTCTCTTCTGTTTGACTCAAAGGAGTATAAATAGATTTGGCAGCGATTTTCTTGGTGATTCCTGGTTTTGAGACATTTTAAGGTATAAAATGGGGTGAAAACATCCAACTTGTGGCAACAAATTAATGACAGGCCGGTGGGGTGATGGAAAACTCAAACAGCAACTACAGGGGGAGAAAACAAAGAATTACTTAATGTAAAACACCCAGAAGGAAACTGTGCAGGTGAGAAGCAGTTTCAGGAGAAATATCTTAATATTTAGGGTTTCTGGCACAAAGTTTGCACTAAAGGAGGCTGTGGTTGATTGATTGATTGATTGATTGATTGATTGCAGCGAGCACAGCAGGATGGGAATTTTGAGTTGTTTTCATTTGCATTTTACTCTTTATTGGGAGTTTCTATAAAATCCTCCTGGGTAAAAATCACCACCCGGATTTAAAATGACCAATCAGTATAAAAATTCTGCTTTTGAAAAAAATGAAATTCTATTGAACTGTTTGTAGTAAGGGATCAGATCCTAAATCTCAGAATTCCACTTTCTATTTATGTATCTGCACTTTATTGCCAATATTGAACCTTTTTAAACTCTTTAATCCTTCAATTTTTGAGGAGCTGTGCTTTGTATTATTTTTCCTGTGGTGTGTGGGAGTGGAAAGGATAACTGGGAATAATGCCTTGAGACCCCAAAGAACTCCACCCAAATCTTCTGAGTGGCTGAACATGGAATTTTGGTGCATGAAATTATTAAGCCAAAATTCAACTTTTAAGGCCTGGAATTGGTGGGAATAGCAGGAAGAGGTCCCTTAAAAATGCCTCCCAAAGGTGGCTTCTAGCTTGGCTGTTTGTAAGGAATCTCAGAAGTGACTGTGGAGCAGGGAAAGATGCAGGGAGAGACACCTGGGGAGTTGCTACACTTCCTGAAAATGTGTCTTTAACAAATCAGGAAGCTGGAAGAAATAAATACACCCAGTTTCGCCTCTTGCTCCAGCCTATGTTTTTTTTTTTGTTTTTTTTTTTTTTGACATTCAAAAGAAAATAAATCTCTGCTTGTAAAAACACAGAAAGGTTCTGAAGGTTTGGAAAGGCAGAATGGAGAAAAGCTGGGAAGGAGCTCTCTGGGAAGGTGGGAAAAACACCAGGAAATTTCTTTATCTGGGAAAATTTGGCAGCACCAGGGCTGTGTCTCCATGGTGGTTTTGCTTCCCATCTGCCAGCCCACCCAAACCAGTCAGGGATTCTGCTTTTCTTGCATTTGATGTTTACCCTTTTCACAAAGCCCTGGGGGCATTTCTGATGCCATTTCAGCCTGCATGGAGGCTGGGGAAAAAAAATCCCCAAATCAGCTCTTAGAGGGAAAATTTTCATGGAATGACACTGAGAGTGTATTTTATCAATAGACAGCAGCCACCTCCTCAGCTAAATTATTTCTCTCTTCTCTGTTCAGAAAAGGACTGTTCAATATTTTAAAAAATAAAATACTAAAATGAAAGCAGCATAAAAAGTAGTGGTTGTGGGTTTTTTTCTTTTCCCATTGATTTTCATGCTACTTCATTAAATCTGTGTCTAGTGAAGGGAGAAATCTCTGCCTTCCCTTTCATCCCATAATGCAAGACTGGGCTCTTCCTGCCAGGAGCACGTTTCTCACTTTGATCTGCAGGTTTATTATCATGTCCCATCCAGGGAAAAAGCTGCAATGCCTTTTGGGAAGCACAGACTGGAGCAGTTGGTCTCCCCTGCAGAAACCCTGACATTTTAAATCTTCTTCCCCACATTTCTCAGCACTGCTGGGGCAGAGAGACTTGAAGCCAGATTGAAATTTATCCCTCCCCTCCATGACCTTAAAATAATCACTTAAAAAAAGAAGAATTTCAAAGTGCTTTATCTTTTGCTAAGAGTACGCTCATGGCAACTTCAACCAGAAACTTACTCTGTGAGAAGATGCTGGAAAAATACAGGCTGACTGGTGTGGGTATTACAAATACTACATTTCTTACTCCATTATTCCATGTGTTTGGAGGCAGAAAAGCAAAAAAAAGAAGTGGAAATGGTGTTGTGGATCAACTTAAAGCTGGTTTTAGGGAAATTTTGGGGCCTGATTAATCTCTCCTGAGTCTATGCAGTCAAATCCATCCTAAAGCATCAGTTGCAGAGACCATTTGATTTTGGGACAATTGTGTCTCACATGCCCAGTTCCTGCTGCTGCTGCTCATTGGGTTGACACCTGAATTGTAGTTTCTACTTTGAGATTAAAAGCAGGTACAGCTCATTCCCACCTTTCATATTGGGATGGTTGACTTTTTTCTCCTTCTCCTTTTTTTCTCCTTCTCCTTTTTTTCTCCTTCTTCTTCTCCTTTTCTCCCTCTCCTTTTCTCCCTCTCCTTTTCTCCCTCTCCTTTTCTCCTTCTCCTTTTCTCCTTTTCTCCTTCTCTCCTTCTCCTTCTCCTTCTCTCCTTCTCCTTCTCTCCTTCTCCTTCTCTCCTTCTCCTTCTCATTTTCTCCTTCTCCTTTTCTCCTTCTCCTTCATTTTGTTGCCAAATATTCAGTAGCTAAAAATCAACTCTCTTTTTAAATGAAATGGAACACACAGGGGGAAACTTCCCATGGAATGATGTCATGAATCTCCCCAGCATTTCTGTGATGGCTCCTGCCCCGGCAGCACATGAAAAAGTCCCCTGGAGCTGCTTCCCCCCACAGTGACTCCTTTCCTGACCCTGCTCCGAGCCTCTGATTCCCTGGGAACTGGAAGCAGCAGCTCCTTGCGTGGGTGTTGTGCTCATGGTGTTCCCATTGCGAGGGAGAACACAGAGCTGATAAATCCCTGCATCCCTATTCCAGCCTGCAGGAAGCTGGGCTGGCAGCATCTGTAAATCTGGAGCATAACCCTGACTTGGGGAAGGAGATTTAAAATCACATTTATGGCCACTTTGGAGCCCTTCTGGTGGGGCTGGGAGGTGCTGGGTGGCAGAGGTGGAATGAGAAGTGCTTCAGCTCCTAAGTGGGAATCTCAGGAGGTCAGCAGGGCCAGCTTTGCTCATCCAGCTCCGTTTGCAGACGAGCCCTTGGCCTCCGTGGAGGTTTTGTTTTCACTGGTGCATTTCTGTCATTAATAAAATCACCCCCTTCCCATCCCAGCTCAAACCAGCCTTTTAATTGCATTGCATGGCTGCAAATCCCTTTTTCAGCCCAAAAAAGTAGGTGCTTTAATAGAACTTGCTAAGCTCATTCTACGAGATCTATTTTCCATAGGGCCCTGTGGATTGGCATTTGTGGTCTTGCCTTAATTTTTCCAGCAATTAAATGGAGGCTCACACATCCCAAAGGATGTGCAGGATTTGATGTCAGGCTGACACAATTACCTGTGGGATTTCATTTACCTGCTACATTCCTGGTGGAGTGTTTGCTTTCCTCTGGCTTTCCAAAATGTATTTTTTTGTATTCCAGAGCTCAGCAAAGATCAGGAGCAAACTCAGTGACCCTCTGGCCCACCTTTTGTTGAAAAAAAAACCAAAACCCAGTATGTAAAGACCTGAACCTTTCTATTTTCCAGTATTTTGGCTGTCCATATTAATGTCCAGCTCTGTGTTTTATCTGTTCAGGTGCTGACCCATAAGGTCATTATTTACCCAGGGACTTGCCCAGTATTTTCCTTCCTAAGGCAGCTGTGACCATGAGTTTACTGCCTCATGATGTGACTCTTCTTGTCCCCTTCAATTAATGGGAATGAAGTGGGATTTGGGCAATTTTAGTGGGATGTTGATGGGCTGGAGGTTTTTCTTTCCAGCCCATGCTGCCTTGGCCAAGCTGTGCTAACACTTCCATTTAATTATAAAAAATTCCTCCTCTCTTTGTTTTATTTTATTTTAACTCCTTTCCTCCCAGTCTGAGGTGCCTGGCTCTGGGAACAGTGGTGGTTCTTGGCCTGGAGAACACCAGGATTGTCACCAGTCTCTTGCTGAGGACATGAAGATGTTCTGGTGAGGTTTCTTCTGCCTTTTCCTCTCTGCTGATCTCATCCCAAGCGCTTGTCTCCCCAGTCCACAACCTAAGTGGCAGATTTAAGGAGCAGGATTTGAGGGAAAAGCTGAGGTGCTGTTTCAGGCTGCTCCTGCTCACTGTCAGTAAAAGCTGCTTGAGCCTGATACTCCCCTAATGAAACTATGAAGGGAATGATTTCCCAGTGTGGGGGAAGCATTTTCCACTGACATTATCTCAGTTTAGCCTTCAGACCCAACACAAGGATAATGGGATAATTACAGCCTGATTTGATGTGCTCAGGCATCGCATTTATTACAGACAAATGTTTCTGGAGAAAGGAAATGTCATCCCATTACTGGCTGATCTTTAAAACCTCAAGGTGCTCGCTCACTTTTGCCTTCCCAAATCCGGTTTCCACACATACACATCCCCAGCCATATCCAGGGTAGTGACTGTGTTCACCAGGTCAATAAAGCAGGCCTGGACACTCAAAGAAATGAGAATTTACTGGTCTCTGACCAATAAAAGTGTCCAGGAGGTTAAACACAGATTTGTCTTTTTAAGTGGGCTTTTCATTCAGGAGCACTGGAGGGAAAATCAGGCTGGAAATGAGGAATGGCACAGGTTTGTTTGGGACTTGGAGCTTTGGCATCTCCTCAGTAAGATCTGTGTGGAATTTTATTGCTCTGCACAACACCCTGACAGGAGGGGGCAGCCAGAGGGTTTGGGCTCTGCTGCCGGGGAACAGGCACAGGATGAGGAAATGGCCTCAAGTTGCTCCAGAGAAGGTTTAGATGGGATATCAGGGAAAATTCCTTCACCAAAAGGGTGGTCAGGCCTTGGAAGGGGCAGCCTGGAGAAGTGGAGTCACAGCCCTGGGAGTGTTCCAAAACTGTGGATGTGGCAGCTGGGGGCACAGGTTAGAGGTGGCCTTGTCAGTGCTGGGTAATGGTTGGACTCCATCCCAGAGGAGTTTCCAACCTTTAGGATTCTTTGTGGAGCATGAACCACCAAGCCCTAAAACCCCCAGCATGATGGTAAAAGAATTGTCAAACCTGGGCTCTTTCTCCTGCTTTTTCTGCATCATCAACCTCTCCCTAATTTTTCAGTTGAAAAGAGCTTGGCAAAGTAGTTGGTGGTGCAAGAAAACAAAGGGTTTGGTACCATGTGGGAGAACCAGGGCTGGACTGGGTCTTGTCAGAGCATTAATTTAAATTCAGTGTAAGGCTGAGCTGACAGATGGATTTTATGCCACCTCCGTCCTGGCCATGGCTTCTGGGAGGGAAAGGAGATCTGGGAGAAAAGTGCAGCTTTAACACTTGGATTATTTCAGCTTTATCTTCCACATGGCTGGAAATATTTGATGCTTAAGGGAGCGACAGTGACAGAGCCATGCCTTGGAGTAAAACCCTGACAAAATGCAGGGGACAACCCTCAGCTTAATGCTGGGAAATGGTTAAAAAAAGCTCCCAAAAACTGATGCCTCAGTTGCCAGGGAATAGAGGGAGGGAAAAGCTGCAGGGCTGCAGAGCCCCCTGGCTTTCCTGGGAATGAAAAAACGCTTTCAGCTCTGCCTCCCCACCCTCTGCCCTCGTGAAGGGCCTCACAGAGCCGAGATCTTTATCCAGAAGGTTTGAATCAGGGCTGTACACGGTGGTGGTGCCCTGTGGGTAACCACAGCACCCTCCAGGAGCTGCCCATGGAGCCGGAGGTCGCCCTGGCCCGGCGGCACCGGGGGAGGCTGAAAGGGATTTTTATCGGAGAAACCCCGGGGAAGGATTCCTGGGGGGGAAGCTGCCAAACCCCCAAACCCAGCGGGAAGGAGGGGAGAAGCCTCTCCTGTGTGCTGGAGGCTTGGCCATGGAAAATATCTTGGCACAGCTCTTTGAGACTGGAGGGAACGTGGGGTGGCTGCGCTGGTAGCAGAGACTCCACAGGGGAAAGATTTGGGGATAAACACACTTGGGCAGGAAAAAACTGCGTGGTTTGGGGGTTTTGGAGCATAAATCTGCTCAGCTGGGGTGGTGATGGGCACTGGAGGTGGCACTGCTGACCTGGAGCTGCAGGTGGAGGTGTGGGTGAGCCACCCCTTTCCCAGGGATTATGTGCACCTGGATATTTGTCCTTGTTCAAAATAGGCGCTTCATTTTTAATGTGGATTTGCTCATCTTCCAGTCCTTGTAAAGCCTTTTGCTGCTCCTCCAAAAATGCAATTTGATACTGAGCATTTAGTCAATTATAGCATCGATATAATGTAAAATAAGAATATTATTCTGTTTTTTTTCCATAAGCCCCTTCTGCCCTTGACAAATACCAGCTCCCAGGTATTTGTTTACCTTCTTCAACACCATGTCCAGCTGAATCCTTTGCCACAGGGGGGATTTTAGCACTCTGAAAAGGACAGTATCCTGTCCTTTGAGTTCATGGTTTCCTACTCACACACCAGGCAAACTTCACCCTCTGGATTTGTGTGGGGCTGTTTCTTCATCGAGGCCCCACCAAAGCAGAGGATGGAGGTGGAGAGGCTCTTCCCAGCAGGAGGGGAGCTCCAGCCTGGCTTTTCTGGCAGCCTGCAGGTGCTGCCAGGTGGGCAGAGGTAACACCCCCGTTTTTTGGAGGTTCCCATGCCCATTTTATGGCTGTAGGGACTTAAACCCAGCACTCTGATTGCCAGGAGAGCAAATCGTGGCAGAGATAATAGGGGAGGAATGTCTGTGCTTCGCACTGTTCTCCTTTCCACCACATTCCATCAAGGAACCGAAAGGAAAAGGTGATTCCACCCCCCCTCCATGGCCTGATTCCTTTGATGTCACTGGCATCCCCTATAAGTCAAGCGCTGGATGTGGGAGGTTTAAAACACGATATTTTTGGTGGCTAAATGCAACCCCTTCCCATTTTCCCTGCTGTTGATGCCCAGGATAAAGCAGAGCTGGGGCTGGTGGGGCAGGGCTTGGCTCTGCCTGACAGGTCCAGTCACTGGCACTGACTGCCAGCAACTCCTTCGGAAGAGCTCCAGGCCATAAATAATTAATACCTGCTGAATTATTCAGGCTGCGCCTGCAGCAGATGAATGCAGCGAGCTGACCAGGCTACGAATGAGTAATTATGTTAATTAACCCGTGCAGCTCACTGGAGGTGCAATTAAGTTCATTCTTCTCGCGGGCTGCTGTGATTTTTCAGGAACAGAAGTGAGATAAAATGAAACAAACTGAAGCTGCAGTTACAAGAGATGGGTTAAACCGTGTGGTTTCAATGATCAGCAGACGAGCTGTGCTCTAATTCAGGTGGATTTATGTTCCAGCAGCCCTCCATTCCTTCAGGGGGGAAACAGGTACATTTTTTAAAGCTTTAATCACTGCTCCCTTCAAGAACTTGAAGATGCTTCTGCAGATTTAGTAGTGTGATGTGCCAGTCTCCTCTTTTTATTTCCTGTGTGTTGCTGAAGAGGAAGAAAAATTAAAGGAAAAAAATATTTAAAACCCATTAGTGTAATGAAATTAGTCCTAATAATGCTCTACAAATTGAAAGCTTAATTTTGCAAACACATCACTTGCCATTCAGTGGCCAGCAAAACCTGAGTTCACGTTAAAAAGCTTTTCTGGTAAAAAGAAAAAAAGAATTTAGTTACAAGTGGAGAATATTTCCATTTCCCCCTTGCTCTGGTGTTGATAATAAGCACTGCTTTGCACTGTGAATAATTGGAAGAACCCTGTTGGAACTGGGTTCATGAGAGAGAAGTTAAGGAATGCCTGAGATTTTTCCCAACCTCACATGGAAATGATCTGCTCTGAGCTTTGCCTCTCATCAAGGAATTATCCAGGTGGGGTGAATTCTCCACTGAAGAGCTCCAAACCTGCTCCAGCCCTGAGGGTTTTGGTGAAAAATTTAAATAGGAGAAGTGAGGGGGGTGTAAAAATCTATGGTTTCTCCTCCTGTTGGAAGAGCAGAGATGGTGGAATGTGGCTCATCCATGGGTTGGATTTTAGATTTGGGATTCCCACTTCCAATTTCACCTCCTGGTAGGAATTTTATACTACTGAAGAATGGCATACTAGGAGGTTTCACCTGAGGATTGATTTATTTTCCTGAATCACTTAATCTGCCTGGGTTTGATTTGCCTTTTAAAAACTTCATTTACCCCCTATCCTGGGCATCCCCTACAAAAATATAGAGATGTTTGTGGGACAAAAACCATATTTGCTTAAATTCCCCATCCTGATAGGGCTCCTGGGTCGATTCTTTTCTAATTTACCCCTCCATGCTCAGCATTTGCTGTTCTGCTGCCCAATCAATACCGATTCTGCCTGGAAATTGCATTCATGGTTTTTGAAATCACAGTTTGCTTGTAAAGCTTGACTTTATCTGTAGATCTGAGCAGTTTGGGAAGTCAGGGTTTGTTGTGGGGTTTTAGGGAGGTGATGGATTAACTGCAATTGCAGTGAAATATTTGTGGTATTAGTGTGAGCTATTTAAATTTAATTGACTTCTCTGGGAGTTTAGAAGGGAATATAAATGGAGAGTAAGAAGAGCCAGACTCCTGAAAATGGGTTAATTGAAAATTCAAAGAAATGAGACAAAATGTGGCATGAATAGAGAAAATAAACCCCCTCCATTTTTCAGGTTGGTCATCAATACTAAAAAAATAGGGATGTTTGGGTCTGTGTGTCCTGAGTTTTGTGTGCAGACTCAGAGTGGTTGGGAGTTGAGCCAGGATCAGCTGCAAATCAATGCTTTAATGTGCATTACTGCATCGAATCATTGATTCCAACTTGCGCCAGATTAATCTTTTGCATCTGTTTAAGGGGGAACAAAGAGATGGTATTATTTTAGTGTGGTATTATTTACCATACCACAGGAATGGTAAATAACAAATAAATTTATAAACCCACCCAAAATGTAGTGTCTGCAGGCAGTGTTGTGTTAGCTCCAAAATAATTTGTTTATTGGGCAAAATGAATATTAAGCAGAAGCTGGCTGCGAGTTCAATTGCTGTAAGGGACCTACAGACAGTGCTGTGGGTTTATAAATGCTAGTTTTATATAAATAAGCACCTTAAGATGCCACGTGTTCACTTTTTGGGGAGTTGTAGCGGGTAACTCAAGAAAAAGTTGTGGTAGCCCCTTGCAGAGAGACCGAATAATCTAATGTGTTAAAGCTAGGCTTGAGTAATAGTATTGCAAATTTTTTTAATGCGATGACTATTTTTGATTGTTATATTGCATTTGGATTGCTTTGGGGTGTTTTTTACTCGGTAGTATTTCTGTTTTGTTGGGGTTTTCTTGTGGCGCAGCTCGCCCAAGTGCTTGGTGTGAGGCTGCAGCCGGAGCAGGGCAGCAGAGGGCGGCCGTACTCCTTGTGTTCATGTCCCCTCCTCCCGAGAGAAAGGGGGATGAAAAGCAGGGGAAAAGGGAAGAATGTGGGGAATGCTGTGCCTGCCCGAGATGCTGGCCGTGTAAGGGAGCAGAGCACAGGGGAGGTGGCACAGGAGCAGCGTCATGCCCAAAACATCAGCTTCAAACTCTGCCTGTTCTGATAGCCCTGGCTTGGAAGCGAAAGGAAAAAGGGAAACAGCGGATGTAAAGCAAAAATAAAGCGATTTTTGTGTGTGTGGAAAGGAGAAGGGCTTGGCTGGAAGCGGGCTGTGAGCTGGCGCTCCTGCTCGGGGAGCAGGGATGTGGAATGTGCTGCCTTCCTGCTGCACAGTGCAGGGTTTGTGCCAGGGGCTCTAGAGATGGGATTGGACACTGGGCTTTGTGTGCTGGGATTGCAGAAACTCGGGAAGGGGGGGAAGGGCCCCGTTGCCTGAGGCAGGTTGTTCAAGGAAAGCAGAGGAGGATAAAGCTGCAACACAAACAGTTCTTGCAGAGAAATCACCTCGTCCAGGCACAGGAGGGGCCTGGAGCTGCTGGAGAGAGTCCAGAGGAGGCACCAGGATGATCAGAGGGATGGAGCAGCTCTGCTGGGAGGAAAGGCTGGGAGAGCTGGGGCTGCTCAGCCTGGAGAAGAGAAGCTCTGGGGTGACCTCAGTGTGGCCTTCCAGGGCCTAAAGGGGCTACAGGAAAGAGTAAGAGAGACTTGGGGCAAGATATGGAGGGACAGGACACAGGGAATGGCTTCCCACTGCCTAAGGGCAGGGTCAGATGGGATATTGAGAGGGAATTGTTCTCTGGGAGAGTGAGCAGGCCCTGGCACAGGGTGCCCAGAGAAGCTGTGGCTGCCTCTGGATCCTTGGAAATGTCCAAGGCCAGGTTGGACAGGGCTTGGAGCAGCCTGGGATAGTGGAAGGTGTCCTTGCCCATGGCAGGGGGTGGTACTGGATGAGCTTTAACATTCCTTCGAACCCAAACCGTTCTGTGATTATATAAAAGATCAATACCAGCCTAGGACTCTTTCTTTCCTGACCACAGAGAAGCAGACCCAAAACACTTTGCCTTTGCAGCAGCATCGCTCCAAGAGATGTTTTTCCCTTTAGGTTTGAGGGAGCTCCCAGTAGCTGGCGTCACAATTCCCCAGAAGTGACAATTGTGCTGTTTTCCACTCAAACCAAAGACTGGGAACTGGTTGGGAAGAGGTGCACAGTTGAACCTGCCTGGCATGTTTGAATACACTTCCATGGAGAGGGGTTAAGGTCAGAGGAAAAGTAGCTGGGAATGGAACTGGAGTGAGGAAAAGCAGGGCAGGTGAGGAGGTGGAGCAGTGCCAGCCAGGAGGGAGCCCTGCACCTCAGCCAGGGGTTTGGCTGCTGATCTGCACCAGAAATGGAAGAAAGGTGAGGATAAAAGTTCTGCCCATGCCCTGACTCACCCAGGGCACTCAGCTGAGAGATGTTGGCAGTGCTGAGGAAATCAGGCGAGTGCTGGTCTCTAATGCTCTGATGAGTAGAGCAATCAGTCCCTGCAAACACTGACAGAGAAAACGGTGAATATAAACATTTTACACACTCTGAGAGCCCAACTTGATGGAGTTCCTCCAAGCATAAATAAGAAATCGCTGTAGAAGTCAGTGGAGCGCTGTAAAACCTTTGTGAGGCCTGATGTGAGCCCTGTTTGCAGATTGTGCCTGGATGATTCATGGATATTTCCTTGGTACTGTAACAAGCCGAGCCCTCTGTGGGGTGCAGCCATTGATTCTGAGCCTTAAACGATCACAGGGCTCAGCTCCTGTGGACAGAGCTTTTTGGAAATGTTCTCAGAGAGGAAGGGTTTAGCATTGCTGGAATTATGGCCATAAACACCTGTAGATCCCTAAATAAGAGTCTGGTGTTCCAGTGGAATGTTTGCAGTTGCTCAGGACATGCAAATGTCAAGGAAGGGCTTCAGGATAAATTCTGGCACAAATCTGTTTTTAAAAAGGAAGACAGCTCTCAGTGCAACTTAAAGAAACACCAGCCTGTTCTCCAGGCATGTAAACCCCAGATTTAAAATCTGTGGTTTGTGTTTATTATTATAAATACCTGAAAGAGCCAAATAATATTTTTTAATAAGCAGAGGAATTAAACTGATTGTATGAAGAGACAGAGCACTTGTTCTCAATGCATCATGAAATAATGGTGCATTGGTAACACACTGGCTATTTTCATATCGGGGGAGCAGAATTTGTGTTTATTTCTAATCCAGTTCCAAATATAAATTAATTGTTTTGAAGGCTGGATAAATCAACCCAACAGACCAAGGCAATTATGGGAGGTGAGTGGTGCATTACTGGTGAGGAGAGATAAGAAACACTGCAGGGTCTGAAAGGGTGAGCAGAGGGAGCACCTGGAATTGCAAATGCTCAGGGCTGCTGAGAGGTTTGTCACTGTGAAACCCCTGAAGTGGAGGAATCGAACAGCCTCAAAATGAGGCTGGAGAAATGAGCTGCTATCAATTAATATAATGGGATGGGGAGGTGGGAATGAGCCTCTTGCTGTCCTCACCTTCCTGAGGATTTTGCTTTCCACCTCTTGCAGCCAGAGCACCGTGACTAAAACAATGAGCGAGGTGCACAAGGCAGTGCAGGTCAGAGAGGGGAAAAGCTGAAATTGAGGAGTTCAGCTGTGGTTGTGTTGTGTTTTAAAAGGAAACAGTGAAGAATTGCAGTCATCTCGAGGAACAAATCTCATTTTTGGTGAGCCCAAGTTTTTCCCAGCATCTGACAAGGACCAGTACTCTGGCAGAGTTGGGATTGTTCAGCCTGGAGAGGTGAAGCTTCAGGGTGACCTCACTGTGGCCTTCCAATGCCTGAAGGAGCAACAGGAAACATGGAGAGAGACTCTTAACAAGAGATGGAGTGAGAGGACACAGGGAATGGCTTCCCACTGCCAGAGGGCAGGGGTAGATGGGACATTGGTAAGGAATTGCACCCTGGGAGGGTGGGGAGACCCTGGCACAGGGTGCCCAGAGCAGCTGTGGCTGCCCCTGGATCCCTGGAAGTGTCCAAGGCCAGGTTGGACACTGGGGCTTGGAGCAGTCTGGGATAGTGGAAGGTGTCCCTGCCCGTGGCAGGGGGTAAAATGAGCTGAGATTTAAGGTTCCTTCCCACCCAAACCCTTCTGTGATTCCATGGGTGCCCTGGGAGCTGTTGTTGCTTGGAGTCCCACATAAAGACAAGCCAAGAGGTGATTTTGTGTGGAAAAGGTGCAGAACAGATGCAATCCAAGGAGTGGGGGAGGGCAGTGAAGGTCACAGGGTCACTGAGCATGGGCTGTTCCCAGCAGTTCAGCTCTGGCTGATGAGAAGTGGAAGGAAGCTGGTCTGGCTATCCCAGCCATCCCCCTGTGGAAATCATACCCAGCACATGGCTCCCACCTTCCTTCAACTGTTTCAGCTTCCCCCAGTCCAACAGAGATGTGTGTGGGAGCAGAAGGAACCTGTTTTCCCAGCAACATCAACTGAGTTGATGTTTTTTACAGACTTCACCTCTGTTGCATCCTGGATCTTGCGGCTCCATGACTAAATCTGCTTCCTTACATTTCATTTAATTGGTCCCTGGGTTCATTTGCTGGTTGCTTATGGCTGAAAGCAAAAGGAAAACTGCATTTTCCAGGGCCTGCCTTGTCTGAATGCTGCTTTTGCTCTACACAGTCAGTACCCTGGGACTGCTGGGAGAAGCAGGGCATGGGCAGTGTCTAATCGAGGTAACTGCAAAGAGCACCGAGTGTTTATTTTGGCATCTTGCAGAACAAATTTCTGCTTAATCTGAGCCTAAGGAGACTTCCTAAGCCAGCTGAATCGTTTAGGAGTTGTTTCTGGCTTAATTCAGCCCAGAGAAAGAAGTGTTTTAGCTCTGCCTGTGTCTGATCTTGCTGGGCAGTCCAGCCTTTTCTGGAAAATGGGAAAAATGAACCAGTCACTTGAAGTTTGTCTGGACAGGAGGGATCAGGAGCGTGGCACCGGTTCCTACAGGAGGGATTGGAATCGTGTGTGTGATCCTTCCTGGAGAAAGCCTGGCCCCAAGGATGTCATTCAGGCTGAGGATGTGACAAGTGCTCCCAGGAATCCCATAGCATTCCCTTAACACTGAAGGGCTGTGGGGACACACAGCCACCATGTGTATCCAGCTGGTGGGGTGAGCTGCTGAAAATCCAATTTTCTGTGCAGTCAAGGGAGAAAAACTTCCTGCTTTTGGAGGGCAGAGGTTTCTGGAGACATGTGGAGAGAGATGGTGGGAATAGGGTCTTGTTAGTGGGGAGAAGTCAGAGGGATGGTTTTAGTTGCTCTGACGGAAGGAACAAGCTTTGAAGGGCTTGTTGAACTTCTGGCTACCAAGAATGATTTTTTTGGTGCCATTTTTCTGTAGAACTTGTAATGAGAAAAGTGATACTTGTTTCAGCTCTGTAGCCCACCCAGCAGGAAGCACAACCCAGGCTTTCCTCCAGCCTGGAAAAATAACGGGGGAGGGAGATCTCTCACCTTCTACTGACAGGAGGTGCTTTGTGCCATCTCTTCCTATCAGGCAAAGAGCCCACCAAGGAGAATTTAAATCTTCAGTGTGATGTGACATGTGCTCAAAACCACTGTGTTCCTGGAGAATCCTCTGCTATTCCATGCTCCCTATGTTTCCTCCTTCAGCTTTGCATGGCACAAACATTCATTTTGGTGTTCTGCGTGTCCCTAATGTGATATAAAAAGCTAAATGCATTACAACTGCAGAACAGCACATTGTTATTTTTTTCCTTCAGCTTCTTCTGCAACAAGCCATTTTTTGTTCCATTAATAAGCCTTGTGGTATTTTTCTTTTCCTTCTCATGCTCTCTACCCCAGATTCATCCTGCGAGGATTTCCTAGGCAGGCTGGAATGGCTGCATGCTCTTCACACTTCCCAATGTTTCTTACTGAGCATACAAAGAATTGATGCCCTAAAGGAAAGTCATCAGGATAATCCAGTTTAGATGTTGATCTGACTTCTAGCTATGCACAGGAATCAATGGGGTTTGAATGACAGTGCTCAGAGCTGGATATCTCCATCCATTTGTGGGGAGGAACAAATGGCTTTCAGTTTTGTTTTAGGGGCTCTGGAAAGGACCAAAATAGGGAGGAGGAACATCCAGTGTCATGAGAAAATAGATCTTGTTTTCTTAGAGAAAAGAGGCTGAAGCACTCCCCAGATACTCAATTCCTGTTCCTCGGTATGATCGAGACTGCTTTGACACGGTAATTTCAGCTTCATCCCCATCCCTGGGGGCTTAGTTCCCAGGTGGCCCCTATACATCTGTAGGGCCCTGTGGCCCCCGAAGGAGCTGCCAGAAGCGCTTCGGGGCAAAAGAAATGGCCAGATGTGCGTTGGGGAGGAGTCGGGTGTGCCCATGTTTCAGTAGGTGGCACTCCTTGCTCTGCCTTGGGCACTGCCGTGGATTTGGGGACATGGTGGAATAGCAGGCGGCAATCCCGTGGATGAGATGTGGCGAGTCTCAGGTGTGACTACACCTCGAGGTGCTTTTTGCAGGGGTTCAGCTGCTGTGTTACCTTCCTCGAAATTTTCCTGTATTTTTGTTGTTCCTTCTCATCATAAGGGTGTTGCTGTGACTGTGCAGGTAGGGAAGGAATGCGGTTGTGTGTCAGTGGAGGGCAGAGCCCTGCAGGTCACACACCTTCCCAAACCGGCACGAAACCCCCACCGGCAGGATAATCCATCACAAAATCCAGCCAGTTCAACTTTCTGCCACGGGCTGATCTGCTCCTGCAGATATTTTTGGAAAAGAGTGGAGTGGATTAGGCAGGGAACAAACACCACATCCAGGAGGAGGAAAATGTTTATGTATGTGATCAGTGATGCATGTCCAGCCTCTCTGTCTGTGCTGTCCTGGATGGCTGGAGCAAGGTGACATTTGCCCATCAGGGACTGCGCCAGGTCCCTGAGCCTTGTCTCGGGAATCCGGGGAGGTGTTTGCAGGATAGACAGTGTTCAAATACGGTTTCAGCTTGGAAAATGGCAGCTGAGTGGGTGCATTTGGTGACAGATGATCCCTGAAAAGGTTCAGAAGCAGAAGCTATCAAAACCCTGGAGCTGTGCAGAGAGGAAATATTGTGAGTGCAGCAGAGAAGAAAACATCCCTGCTCCGTGTGATTCTCACCAGCCAGCCCTGGTGTGCTGTGCTTGGGGCAGATGTCTGCAGATGCTCTCTTTTTTGTTTCCCACTCGACATCCAGGCACATTCTGGCAGTGGAGGGAGCAGGGAAAGGCTTTGGAAAGTTCATAGCCAAAGGTTTCCTTAAACTGCAAGCAGCTTCACCCTGTCTTCCCAACACCAAGCCAGTTGGTGCATTCCTGCCATTCTTCTCCCTAAAGCTGTTTCTTTCCATTCCCTGGATCAAGCAGACAAAGCAGCTTCTCTGTTGAGCCTGAGATTTAGGGTTTTTTTTAATTAGGAGTTTTAAATTGAAAGGAATGGGAACATAGGATGTATTTTTACTGGAGTGGGGTGGTACCCTGGGATCCCTGAGATCACACACCAGGATCTGTGCTGGCTCCATGGTTTCTGTGCTCTGGTTTCTTTGGGAGAGCAGGGAATAGCCAGAAATAGGCAACTGCCGGCTGCCTTCCCATGGCAGAGCTCTGCTGTCGGCTTGTAAAGCCCTTTGGGCTGCTTTGGCCTCATCTTTAACCCAGGGAACACTGGCCTTGGACTTGACAGCTGCTGGTTATGGTCCCAAATCTAAACCTAGGCCATAAAAGTCTCTCTTGAGATGCCTCAAGGGTCTCATGAAAATCTGCTTCCCACCTGGAAATAAATATATATTTTAGATACACTCAGCTAAATTCCTTGACAGCTTTATGTGCCATTATTTCTCATGGTTTTCTGTGGATCCATTCTGTTCAGGGGCACTGTTGCCTCAGTCCAGAGATGTGCCCCTCTCATAGAAACAAAGTAATGTTATTTTACTGCTTGTCACTGAGAAATTATGCACCAGTTTTCCCCAGGGCTGCGATTCTTTTGAAGCCTGGTGGGCTTCAGGTAACTGTATCACCTCTCCCTGCTGCAGACTTCACTTCTGCAGGGAGGAAAGCAATAAAACTTACAGCGTGTCATCTGAACACTGTTAAAATATTTTATTTATCGCTGATTCCCAGTTTGCAGGCAGCAGGAATGCATCTGTTTAATGCCTGTTGTCTTTAAAATGGAAATGTTCAGCAGATATTTGGTAGTTTTGTTTCCAGTGAGTTATATGAGATAGAAGTAGGAGGAGTAGACAGTAAAAAATGCTGTTTGGACTTAAACCCGTGGAAACAACCAGGGGACTTTGCTTTGTGCCTGGCACAAATGTATCAAGGGAATTGAAAACGGAAGAGTTTTGCATAACCCAATTTTTCCCCCCCCTTTTCACATGTGTTTCAAAAAATGCAGGATCAAATGCACAAAGAACCTGCAAAGCCTCATGTCTGCGAGTGCAGGCCAGGCCCTTTCCAGCAACAGCATGAAGCTGGGAGCAGTTCTAATTCCTCATCCATTCTCTTTCATAGATTTATTTTATAAAGACTAGCTGCAGGTTGAAAGCTGGAGCCAGTGTGTAATGGGGGGGAGTGAAAAAGGGCAAGACCCATAAGCAGGAGCTCAGACCCATAAGCAGAGGCTGGATGTCTGGCACTCCCAGCTCATGCCTGGCATGGGAGGTCTAGACACAAACACGTAGGTGCCACTCACCTTCAAAAAACATATTCAGGGTTGCATCCTCCTCCCCAGATCAAACTCCCCAAGAGGGAACAGAAGCAGCTGCCAAAAACCTCTGATCATGAAACTCATGCCCCAGTGCTGCAGCAGCTTTTGTGAGGCTCCTGCTGCCAGCTGCACTCTGGGGCTTTTATCACTCCAGGCTGGACGATTTTATCAGGGACCCCAAAACAGCTCCCAACCCCCTGTTTCTTCCCCAGAGAGCCAAGGCTGGAGATTTGCTCTCAGGGTGAGCACTGCCGGCCCTTCAGTGCCTGGCAGAAGGAAGAACCCAGAACCATTTGGCACTGACGGCTCAGCCGCTGTCGCTCATTTGTTTGATTTTGTTATTTCTGTGCTGCAGCCCCATGGGCTGGATGGCAGAGGCAGGGCCACACAGAAAACTCGGGTGCACGAAGGAAAACCCCGCGCTCTGGGGAAGTCAGATCGGGCTTGGTATGGAAGAAACTTAACTTGGGCTTTCACGTGGGTATTTGGGCCAGGCAGAAAATCTCCCAAATTTTGAGTTAGGGTGTTTTTTTTCGTGCTTTGAAAGCCAGATGCCCTGCCTCCAGGCTTTTCTAGCGCAGACAGACTTGACCGATATTCCCGTGAAAATCTGGGTTTTTAGAGCCCGGAGCTTGCTGAGGCTTGAGGAGGAGCCATGCCAGACGCTGGCTTGTGCTTCCACTCGGAGAAAACAACAAAACCCAGCTCTTGAAAAGCAAAGTAAAAGGGGGATAAGTTCTTTAAGGAGAAGCGGCACCTTGACTGGAGCAGAGGGGAGGGAGGGAGAGGAACGGGGCCACGCCGGCAACGGG